>MU227859.1:5505796-5523708 GCA_018584345.1 Thuja plicata | reverse complement strand
TTTTAATTTCATCAAAAAATTTGATTAGGAAGACCCTCAAAAAATTACGGCAAGACAGAAATCTGGTGTTCAAATGCCTTAGCCATTATTTTGGAGGTCCAAGCATAGGCTTGGTCCCACCAAACCTATCCCGAACTGAAATCCAATGAAAATGGTGGTTTGGAAAATTCAAATTTTAGAAAATGGGCACACGTTTAAAAATGTGTACCTGTTTCTTAAATGTAATATATTGGCATGTAAAAATGAGTTTTTTAAAATAAAAATAAAAAGATTTTAAAAATGGGCACCCATTTTTTGAATTTTTGATCGGGTGTCCAAGCCTAAGATGGGTGCCCATTTTTTTCAAAACAGGTGCCCGTTTCTAGCGGTAGTTTCAAGCCCACAAGACTTCCGCGGAATTGGTACCCAACTTCTTGCACTTACCCATATATACACATATATGCACATATATACACATACATATATATGCACACACACACACATATATGTGCATATATATTGTATATACATATATACATATACATATACATATATATATATATATATATGCATATAAATATACGAATACACACACACACATATATATATGCATATATACACATATATGCATATATATACACATGTATATATATACATATATATACATATATACATATATATACACACATATATATATACATATATGCATATGCATATATACACATATACACATATATGCATATATACAAACAATATATATTATAAAACAATAAAATATGCAAATTAAAAATGTGAAAAACCTGAATAAAGACGTTAAAAAAATGGAAGCCCATTGTCTGTCGCTTTCAACCCAGCCAAAACAGTGAAAATGACTATTTCGGTGGGTTTTTTATTCCGTCAAAAAAAAACCTAGTTACTTTTGGTCGAAAGTAAGTAAGTACTTTCGATCGAAAGTAACTAGGTACTTTTGATCGGAAGTAACTTCCGATCGAAAGTAGCCATTTTAGGTACTTTCAATCGGAAGTAACTCACTTCCGATCGAAAGTGTTTCATCGTTCCGATTGAAAGTATGATGAATTTTTTAGTGGGTCACACTTTTCGGGGCAAATTCCTTCCTCCCAAAAAGTGTAACCCACTATTGTGGTATTACCCAGTGTTCTTCACAGGCTTCAACAGAGCACTAATATGGTGAAAGATTTCTTTGCAGACAAGATGGACAAAACTAGTCATACTGTTAAGGATGCGGCCCAAAGAGTCTAGTAATTGTGTTTCTTCCTTTAAATGGAGTTTTTGTGATTTCAGTAGTAGTTTCTATGTGTGTTTGTATTGAGAGAGGGGGAAATTGGTTTATGTAGTTTTCATTTTGTTTTGCTTCCTGTGAATCATTGTCTTGGGTATTAAAATGGAAATTTTTATTATATTGGGATGAGCTGAAATCTTCAAAGCTATGTATTATTTCATCCTCTATATATTAGAAATGAAGATCAAATTATTTAATTTGATTCTTTATTACAGATTTTGTAGTCTGTTAGTCAAAAGAAATTGTATAGTTGCAGCAACTTGAGTTTAATATTATCCCCAATGAGCTTAAAAGATCCCCCAGTCCCAGCACACTTGTTCTTGTCTAAGTGCAGTATTAGGGACAACTTCTTGTACTGTTTCTTAATCAAAGCCTCATCGACAACCTTATCCACCTACAAGATATTCCTCCAATCATTCTGGTCATTCACTTTCTTCTCAGCCGCCATGTAGAGTTGAGCACAACCATCATCTAGGGCAGCCCTTCTAGATGAGTATAATTGTTGAGCCGTATGCATGACGTTTTACAAAAATTAATAAAAAACATGACACATACATGTTTTATTAGCCGATAGGCTATTATAAGTGGGGATTTCATTTAAAACTTGTCCATTCAAACAAAATACTACTCACTGTTTTAATCTGCACCGAAAACTGCTAATCAAGCAATAAATGCAGATCCCTATGCAATCTTATGCAATCTAATTTTGTGGATATTTGTAATTTCTATTTTCATGATCGGTGAAATATTTACTCTATCCAACTAATATTTTCATAGTCGGTGAAATCTTTAGATGGATTATCTTTTAGGCAGATATTTTTGATGGATTAAATAGTCAGGGAAATTAGTAGCTAGTTTTTAGTTGCCTGCTATTTATTTCAGTTGAATCAGAAATTTATTAAATCAAATCTTATATCTGATCGTATTTGGGACACTCAAATCAAATCTTGCAATAAAATCATACTCATAAACTACGAATCTCCACCACAAATGAGAAATATCAAATCTTCACGTAAGCGCAGTAAATGCAATACTTTGGTAGATTTTGTTCACTGCTGGCAGTCACTACTCGATATATCAATGAATATGCAAATCAAATCAGATTTTGAATTGCCAACCAAATCAATGAGATCATCTTTGAATCAATCCAGAATTACAGTCGGTGATCTCAAATCGAAAACCAATTATTTGTTTTGTTTAAAAGGGTTGAAAAACTCTTGTTTCGATCTCCAAACTGAATAGCATTAAAAACTCTTGATTCTCGCTCATCTCATTTATGATTACATTTTTCTTTTAAAGAGTTCTATAATATGTTTCTTGGAGCCAAGCCCAGGATAATGAGAGAAAAACAACATCCAAAGAGTGGATGCATCTACATTTTGTTGCCCCTGCCATGTCCCTTCACCTATTCTTCCTCCTCTTTTCACATTTTCTTCTTCCTCTTCATTTTCTTGTTTTCAAGCGCTTGATTACCTACACTTTGGATTTTCTCTGAAGCGCCCTAGGGTATTGTCAAACCCTCTGCAGAGACAAGGGTCTTTGAAGATATCAGAGGGTGGCACATTTGTGGATGTAATATTGGAGAACCACCTTTTTTTTTTACCAAGGAGGAGGAACTCTCTGCATTCAAGAAGAAGAACAAAGACAAGACTAACAAGGGCTACATTGTAGCGTAGTTCCTGCCAAATGTTGGCAAGACAGTTTTGGAAAAATATGTTATTTGGAAATGAAACAGTTTTTGAAAATATGTTATTTGTAAATGAAATAGTATGCACCATCACTTTTTGGTTCTTTGAATTATACTTTAGAATTTATTAGGTGTAGCGAAAGTCTTTTATCCAAGATTTCATCTACAATGGTACTGATGATGAGGATACTCGAGAAATTTAAAAAGTGACATTTTTAATTTTGGAATATCCTTTGGAAACTACCCGACGTAGATTTCCCACTTTTTCTCTGACGTTGAAGCTATCAGAAATCAAATGGTTATTTAGGTGTCCTAGCCTCACAAGAACTTCTCTAGCTCTCTATGCAATATTTGTGTGAGAGGAATTGGCATAACAGAATTCTTAAAGATGAATGAGAAAAATGAAGCATCGTAGATTATGCTAAAATAATTTTTGTTGAACCAGCATTTTAGAATGATATTTGTTTTTACAGAGTGCCAAAAGGTCACCAACAAAGTGACATTTCAAACTTTTGGGATCGACTCATTAGAAACAATCAGACTTTAATAAGGCTTCTCTATGATCCTTATTAAAATCGACAAGATTTGAAGCCATTCTGGTTGCCAATTTTGGGATTAAATTGCCTATAATAGGTAATGGAAAAAAAATTATGATTCCAAACATTAAATTTTTTTGACCTATCAAATTTTTCGCTTCAAAACAACCAAGATTCTGTATATGCAGTCTAGGTTTAGAAGAAAACTTTCAAATAAAAAAATATTGCAGGCCAATGCAAATTCACACAAATAGTACACAATTTATATTTCAGCAGAAAATAATTCCAATTATTTTAAAATATTTAAAAAACTCAGTACCATGCACTTCCTTGTGAAAATCACTCCTTCATGCTATAATATTACTCTTTTTTCTTTCAGTCTGCCTTTGACTAAATGCATAACAGAATTCTTTGACATGTTCACTTTGCAAGTGGTGTAAGCAGCATGTGGCATTCAGATAGCGCAGGTAGATGCCCTCGCTCTTCATAGACAACTCCTATGAAGAAAGTCCAAGTTAGCTTGAATGTTTTGCCCAAAAAAATGCATGTGATTATTTGGGAGATTGCAGATTTCACTGATAAAGTCATAGCATATAATTTATTAGAGTGAATGCATTTTTTTTAACAAGAATTTCAATGACAAAAAATCTATTTTTTCTTTTTCTAGTGAGGAAGTATCCCCGCGACCCAGCCTAGCGCCCAGCAGCCCATATCTTGGGTACCTGAGGCGAGCCGGGGAAGCACAATTCATCTGTTAAAGCTGGGGGGAGTTGAACTCGAGACCATGAGTCATCCACTCACAACCCCAAACCAACTCCCCTACGCTGGACAGGCGACAAAAAATATGTTGAAATTTAGGCTGCCCAAAACTATAGTGAAACATAATTTAATTTTTATGATATGATTTTCTATATTTTATCCTATAAATATTCTTTTATAACTAAACTTATAATTGCAAGGGTTGTTACAAATTTTAAATGAAATAGCATTGGAATTGACATTGCATATGGAAATGTTCACAAAGAACACGTGGAGGCAACTCTTAAAAGCAGTTATCGAATTTTCTAATGTGGCCCATAATGGCTACATTGATTTGGAAATACCATGCAATAATTTGTAAGAAAGATGAGAATGTATGTTTGGTTTTAACATGTCAGTTTACTTTTTAATAATTTTTAATTTTTCCTTGATTAAAACATGGATAAAAAAGTATTTAAAACAAAGAGAAATATCATATACTATTCAGTTGAGAAAAGAACACTACTAAAGAGTTCTTAAGTGTGATATTTCTGAAGGCTTTGTACTTTGTTGTGGTTATAGATATAGAGATAATATACAAAAGTGAAATGTTTTGAAGTATTTAATAAAATGTTTTTAAACTCAAATTTTTAAAAACTTGTAATTGTTGATTATTGTCTTAAATATCTATTTAGACAACTCCAAATGCTTCATAGCTTATATCTATAGGGTAGTTTGTAGATACTTACTATTTATTTGTAGCTTATGCTAAAGTTATAAAACTTATAAAACTAAAAATATTCTAATTCATTAACTCAACAAAACCTTGTTAAGCAAATACATGGGTGAGTTACTTCACTTTGATATTTTCTTACATGTTTGTGTATTCTTAGCAATTTTTTAGCTATGGTATTTCAAAATGTGGTTCACTCAACTATTATCTTGAATAATGTTGCACTTTCTATATCTCATTTTATGCCCATTTCCTTTCAATATGATGTTGCCATAGAATGGAAGGATTGTGAAAATTGATGAAAGCTTTACAAATCTTTTTGTGTAAAGCATGATCATCTAACTTCAATAAGTCCTCATTCATATAAGGAAATAAAGTGAGTACATTTTATATGGATAACTTAATAAAGAGTATAATATTTTATAAGTGTTGCATTTTTCTATTAAAACTTTTGATGAGCTAAACCTAGTATATTTGATAATTCCTTCTAATAGTTTTTTTCTAATTCATTTGAACTTCATTATATTTTTAGATAAATAGGAATAAATTAAATCCTATATTTGAATGAAAAAATAAAATTAAATTGGAATGTAAGGAAGTTTAGTGTATCTTTGAAATAAACACTCATTGTTTTTGGCAAGGAAATATAAAATGAAATTGATGACAAAAAGCTTGAGGCTTCTTATTTAGATAGATGAATCTACAGGTATAACAAGTAATCTAAAGGTATAAAATTCAATAAACTATTAGTTAAACTCCCCTATTCCATTTGAAATACCTTTGTCATGTCAAATGGTGAGGTGGTTATGTAATTTTCTTTTTCCATTGGGGTGGAAATTTTGAAACTTATTGTTAATATTTAGCATTCATAAATTTGAAATAGTTTAATGAATTCATAAATTCAAAGAGTGAAAGTTTTTAAAATTTGTAGTTTGAAATTGAACAAAATGAAGAATTTGATTAGCTATTTGATTAGGAGATCTAATGAGAAAGTATAAACTTCATCTACCATAAAGTAACTTGTGTCAACTTGTACATAAAATTACATAAACTTACACATTAATCAATGTATATAAAAAAAATTTAATCAAAATGAACCTATAAAATAAGGGAAAAGATCATAGACTTTATTTTCACGGGTATATATTAATACAAAATGAAAAAATGTTAATAAATATGGAGCAATGCCATCAAGGAAAAGGATTTGTTGTTGAGTGAAGCACAAGAATGAGGAGATAAAAACTCTAGTACTAAGGTGTCAATTTCAAATCACTCCTAATTGTTTGCAGCAACTTACTTGACAAGTCCACTACTTATAACTTATATATCATTTTCTATCGGCGTAAATCTTGCATCTTCTTCGGATGCAAGTGCTAGTTATAATATGCACAGTTTTTGTATTGCTTGAATTCAATCTTTTATGGCATTTCTCATTAAGGCTTTGATTTCCAAGCCTAAGGGTTGGACATCTCTTTTGGTTTTGATGTGATTTGAATTTGATATTCGACTTTGTTAGCTTTACATGTTTTACAATACAATTAATTTGATGAAACCATCACCAAAATGATGAGCCACTTCTTAGTTTTCAAGCTATAAAATCATTTTTAAAATTTTAATAGATTAAGTATTTTTATTTTCTTTAATTAGTGTCTTTATATTCCCCTAGTGCATATATATTAAATTCTATTTATGAATTTTGACTCTCTTATTCAAATTTAATATACTTATATACGATTTTCTATGTTTCCTTCTATACACATTCAAATCAAATACATTTTGGATTAGTTTTGTGTAGATTATGTGGTGTGCACACATATTAGTATAATTTTTTTAGAATGTATTTACTTTGAAAAAAAAAATCATCCTTGTAGGACTCATTCTTTCCTATATTTTCAGAAAATAATTTTTTTAGTAGTCTAACACAACAAAAAGTAGGGAGGCACACATCAAACACTAATATGTTATATTTTACTTATAAAAATATGAATACTTTTGTGAGTGCTCAAAATTTTGTCCCCTTAACCCTAACCATGTTTTAAAAAATATTTAATAGTTTAAGATCTAAATTTAGAGTACTAATTCTTGTTCTTATTAAATATTTAAACTGATATTACTCACCCAAATTCAAAAAAAATTTCTAATTTTAAGTGAATAATGTCATTTTACAATCACCCATTTGTTTACCAAAACAAATAAAAGTATAACTACAAACGATCTCAGGTCTCTAATTAAACTATTTTTTTAAGCACTAATCAATTCAAACAAATAATCATACATAATAACATGACCATAAAACACATAACCACAATCAAATTACTTATTCATTTACATATTCCACATTCACACTAAACATTTTTAATATGTCAACCAAAACTTTTCTTCTTCAAATAAATATCCTTTTTTCTACTTTTTCTGCCTTCCCTCTCATGTACTTAGAAATATTAATACTTACAAAAAAAAAAGACAACACCCACAAAATAACATAATAAAAACTGCACATTTAATTTATTTAATAATACCTAACACTATGACCAAGCAACATCAACTAGAATTGTATTGACACCAAAGCAATACATCACTAATAAACTTCTAATAATCAATTTCATATTCAATCTATTGAATAATCCATTCACAAGCATATTAGTTTAGATGTGCTAAACGATAATAAAAGTAACACAATACATAATATAATAAAATAAATATCAATACCCACATCTAAAATACATTGAGATGTGGTCCAATTTATTATAATTATTTTAAGTAGCAATTGATTGTATATAAATCTATAGTTACTTCCTAACCTAAATTTCTAATTATGCTATTATTGGCTCCATTAGAACTTTCATTATTGCATCACATATCTCCTTTTGATGAGAATGTGTTATACCATCTGAATCCTTGAACAAGAAAAATATGCCTCTCATGCCAGCATTAAAATACAACCTTCGACAACAATTTGGCATGTCTGAAGGCTTAAGGAACTCTTGATTCAACTCTTGAACACAACTATCAATACGACTTGTGATATAATTTAAAGCATCCTCCTTTGTAGAACCTTTGTTATCTTTCATGTAACACTCTATGCTTGAAGCTGTCTCTCCTCGAGCTTTCTCATCCTTCAAAATTATTAAATAGATATAAGTACTTAAATTTTTCTTTATTTAAAAAAAAATCAAATCATCAATGCCATTTCTACCCTTATATCTAACTTTATTATTATTTACCTCAAAATCTTCAATATCATCAACAAGTCGAGTAATCAATGATACAAGATCTTGGAACTTTGATGATGGAATATCAAGTTGCTCCAAAATCTTATCTGATAAAGGGGTGTTCATCAATATTAATGAATGCATCATTAAAACTCGCATACCACTACTTGTTGTTCCATTCAATATATATTCGTCAAAATTTGGTGTACAATTAGAAGCTATCCATTTTGCTTCTTGGAAGTAAGATAGAATAAAACTCTCCCACTGAAAAATGACAAATTAGTATTAGTTTACAATATAAAAGATGTAAACTACATAAAATGCATATGGATTGTATACAATAATTTCAACATGAATATAAAAATGAATTTTAAAAAATTATTAATTTTGAGAAGATAAGTGTTTCTTAGTGTTAATTTTATGGAGATTTTCAAATATATTATGATAAAAAATAAAAAGTTAATGCTAATTATTTTCCTTCGAACAGTAAATTAATAAAACTATATTAATATTTTTTTTTAAAGTTTACATTTGTTTAAAATTATAACATGTTCATATCATAAATACTTTATAGGCTCTATATCTAATGTTATTATGCTATAATAACTAATAATAACTATAAACTAACAGTGCATAGCTATATCATAATTATTGAGCTTGTTATGTTTAGAAATTTATTTGGTGTTATGCAAGGCTACCCATCCATTCTAAAATATAACAATGCATTTTGATGGTAAAATATTATTAAAAGATATCTAAAACATTGTCAAAAATATAAAAATATACTTTGTAAATAAATATATCTAAATCATTATATTGAGTACAAAACAAAATTAATTAAATGAGAATCATGTGATAAAAATATATAATAAAATAAGAATTAATATTCATGTATATAATGTGTTTTAATCATATCTTAGCCAAATAATCAATGAAAATTAACTTACACAGTTTTGAATGTATTTGTCAACAAAGGGGCCATGTTTTGTTTTAGCTTCACTTGCAATTTCCTTGTGTATTTCGTAGGCAAATTTAAAAGCAATTTTTATGTAGTCCGGAAGATTCTCAATGATCGAAATATCCCATCTACAATAGTATTGAATACACAAAGTTAGAAGAATAATAAAAAAACAATAATATAATATAGTATTGTACTCTAATGCATTACCTTATCAAAGCCGTAGTGAAGGGTTTCAATTCATCAAGGGTTCCATATGTGTCATAAATATCATCTATGAGTGAAAGACAGGTAGCCAATTTTGTGAAAGCAATTCTACTAGCACTGAACTCATGCTCAAATAATGAGCAAGCCCACCAGAAATAAAATTCCACATGGCGATGCCGAAAGAAGTCAAGACTAATTGCACTTGAATGCTCCCACCATCTATCATGAAAAAAAACATTGTGTTATGATTGAAAAACTATTTTTAACTGTGAATATTTAATCAATTAATCAATTTTACAATTTATTAATATTTCTCGCCCTTAAACTAATTAATTATTAGATTTTTTTCTTATTAAACATGTGTTATATTAAATATAATCACTAGAATTACCTCTTCAATAAGAATTATATGCTAACAATTCCTAATATATAAGGGAAAATTGTTTTCCTTTTGTTCTTCAACTTATACTTACGTGGAGACTAGTTTCAATTCATGTTGATGTTGAGCCTGTAAAATATTGAAGTCCAATATTGCTACTTCCAACAACTTTTGCCTATATGTATTTGGGATCCTGAAAGAAATTATGAACATAGATTATCAAAATTAAGTAATCTATTGTTGTCAATTTAAAAACATATAACATAGTGAAATATTAAATTTGTGTTAACACTCTATTTGAAAGGAAAAAAATAAAATACGAAATATCATAAATAAACTTTAAATCTTACTTATAAATGTCATTGGCAAGCCATTCACTATGATTTTGTTGTTTGAATATTTGAATGAACTTCCAGGTCTCCCATCTTGGAATCCTACATCTCCAAGGATTTTCCAAAATGTACTCAATCTGATAAAAACATCTTGTTGTTAGAAATATTGCATACACAACTAAAAAGTAGCACTTATAATATAGCTCAACCATTACAACCACTTGTTATTAGTAAATTTTATTTTATTAGAGAAAAGAGGGCAGTAGGTGAGACGTTCTGCAAATCATAATCATTTTTACATTAAAAACAATAATGAACATTTTATACAATAGACCCCATTCCAATTTTTTTAAAGAACAACAAATGTGTCCTGAATGTTAAGCCCTTCCACAGAAAAGTACTTGCCTCAGTTAGAAGTGGGTTTTTATTTTCTTTTATCTCCCCATGTTCCTTGATAGCCTCTTGCAAGTATGTTGATGTGAAAACCCTAGCCTCTTTTAAGATTATTTCTGCAGGAAAATCTAGCTCCGAAGCTTTATATAAATTCAACATACTTGTTAATTTGGTATATTCTCCACAAGGTCCAAAGCCAAAGAATTGTCCTTTCTCGCCTTTGAATTTTTCAAATACATCTATTCACAGATGAAATATATTTTAGTGATCTGCAAAACTTAGGTCTAGAAAGGTAATCCAAAAATTGTTCACAATTTATCACCTGAGGAAATGTCATATCTATTCAATCGTAGCATTCGAAATCCTAAAGCTGTCATGTTTAGATCTCCAAATATATTTTGATTCCAACACCTATTAATGGTGGAAATATTTGATTAGAGACATTCTAAAACCTAATTCTACATAGTATTCCATACACCTCTATAGATATATAGTATCTAAAGTATATGCTCAAACATTTACATTAAAACATGCTTTGAGAAAATATACATACTTGTAAGTATAATCAAGTATTGTTTTGATTTGCTTTTGGAAATATCGATCTATTCCCAAACATTGTACAACATCAACGAACCAAAGCCTTTGAAGTAGACCAAATTCTTCTTCTTTGTTGAAAGAGATTTTGTGAACCTCATCAATTAGCATATCCCTATGTTTGTGGTATAGTGAATCCTAGTTTAAAAAATTGTATTCTTTTACATTAGTTTTCATAACATAAAATATATAATACAAATATATTATGTAAATTTAAATGTATTAGTATTCCATACTCCATATTGCGAACTAAGAGACTGTATGAAATCATCACTCCACAAGTTAGAATGATGGTTTCCATTTCGACGAGTGTTGGCATTAGGCATGGAGCCATCTTCCACTCCTAAGTTGGATGATGTTAAGAACTTGTTTTGCACTTCAGCCATGATATATATCTATCACAAGTCAACATGAAAAGAAAGCACACTTAGTATTAATGATCAACCTCCAATTACAAGATTCAATAAATAGTTAACAAAGACACTTAAGAATCTAAATCTATAATTCATTAAAAAGTTGTAATACTACTTATTGAAATACTTCACATGCATGTTTATAGGAAAATTTTGTAAACTATTTATCTTTCTAAGAGATGTGTTGTGGGTTTGAATTATGATAAAGAAAACAATATTTGAAAGACAAACAATACATCATTGCTAATATGAGGTCTCGCTTTTTGAGGGAACTTCTCTTCTTTAGATTGCATAATGCACTCTATAAAACCTTAAATCTAGTTGTAAAAACTTTAGTCTAAATTTTAAGTGTGTGTGTGTAACATGATGTCTTATTTATAACACTTAAATGTAAGAGACAACGCCCTTGTTTTTATGCTATTTTATATATAAAATAAAGTATTTTATCTAGAACACTTAAATGTAATAGAAACATCAACTTCATCTAATTCTAAATTGTCCATAATAACATCAAGTGGAGCATGAAATAACAAACTTAATAAAACTTTTGTGACTTTTTTGTACAGGGTTTTGGGGCCCCTTCAAAACCTGTTGTTACCTTAATCAAAAACAAACTTAATAAAACTAACATAAATAAGATTATACTTCTTATCTTCATATAAGAATGTGCTTGTCAAGATACTTATGTCTTAGATACGATCTTCAAGGTTGTGATCATTTTATTTAAGTGACACAATAATACATTATTGTTCATGTGAGGTGTCAAGCATGGAGGCAAATTCAATTCTTTAATAACATTGTGAGGTGCTTGAAATAATAAACTTAATAAAAGGGACATGAAATAATATCAATGTTGATTAAAATAGTTATGACTTAATTATACTCTTGGAAACTTTAAAGAAGTCCTAATAATATATGGTACAAATAAGACTAATAGATTCTATCCTTCAACTGTAAACCTCTAAAAATCATTTCTTTTCTTTCACATTACAATTTAATTCAAATTTAATTTATATAATAATCGTATAAAAAATTATAATTCAAACTACTTGTTTCTTGATAAGTAGAAGATATTTTCCAGAGATGAAATCGTTTGAACCACCACTCATGAAATATGGGTCAACAAATTTGACTCAAAACACTACTGATAGCAATATTACTACTTATTTCTTACCAACTTAAACCTATTTTATCCTATAAAAATATACTCTTTATAAAAAAACTCAAAACTCTTATTTTCCTATCAATCTAAATCAAAAACCTTAATACTTAATACTGGTATAAATTTAATATGAGTACTAAACAAATTATTATAAGGGAAAAAAAAAACACATAATAAAAATCAGAAACAACAAATGATCAAACACTAACTAAACATACAAAAGTAAAACGTCATAATACAACAGACAAATATAAAACGTCATAATACAAAACTTTATAACACAGCGAGATTCAGTTCGATTCAAAGATATAAAGACAACGATTTCGTTAGTTTACTGTGACAAATTTTAAACAATAATAATTTGTGGAAAAAGTTTTAAAACTAGATGGCTTTTTAATCAAATTAAAACTTAGTTTTTAGTTTTACGGAGCAGCTGTAATAGTTAAGTAGAAATTTTGCTAATATTAAAGTAAAGATATTTCATATTTATTTAATTTAATAATTTTCATTTTGAAAGATAATAGTTTAAGTTTTTAATTATATGACTAGAAAAAATAGTTTAGAAAGATCATTATGTACAATAGTTGTAATGACAATGGTACAACAATAAATTTAAATTTATATAAAAATAGATTCAAATTTATATGAATATCAATATTATTATATAAATAGATTATACTATGATGAATAAGCATAGACTTAAAATTACAAATCACAAAAAATATTAATAAATCTTGATAAATAAACAATTAAAATTTATATCACTATCCTTGTTCTAAAACTAGGTAATCTAATCAACTACATAGACTATAAATAACGATTTATGAGTAAGTGGATACCTGAAGAGAGTGAGAACGTGTGGTTGAGGCTGTCAAATATTATGAGGCTTCACAATTATGCATTTTACCTCAATCAAAGCTTCTATTTATATAGAATAGTTGATTAGGTTTTTTTTCACATTTTCAAAAGATAAAAATACATGGTTGGTTAAAGATGCTAGTTTTGTTTTATATGATAAAAATGATAAAAATAGTTTGGTGAAAATTATAATAGTTTGGTGAAAATTATAACTAAATGGTTGTTTAAAACAATCAGATTAACTAAATAAATTGGATGCAGGACTATTTAAAAAAAAAACTACCTAATCAATTAGATCAAAAGTACAAATCAATCTAAAAATAACCTAATCTCTTTTACAATTATACTAAAACTATAATCTTTGAAATCCACCTAATCTATTTCCCAAGATTTATTCCTTATTCTTTGAAAATGGAGTAGAAATCAGATCGAACATGAAAAATGTGAGGAAAAATGTATTAAATATCAAATCTCTTTTCTCGAAAATCTAAACTAAAGTCAAATAATTTGTAGTTTTGAATGAGTGAGGAATGTATTTTTTTATTGTTCTACTAATATTCAGTTTGATCTTCAACTTGGTGAATGCATTTTTCCTTATTAAAAAAAAATTAATCATTGGCTTTTTTATTTTATATTAATTTTTAAAATACCTAATTTAATATTTTTGATTGATATGATTAAATATATTCTTCTTTCTAATCTTTGAAATTGTAATAGAAGATTCTGATATGATTAAATAGAAATAGATTTATTGCCCTAATTTTTAGTTCCTGTCATAGGCTTTTCGAACTATAGGCACCACCCAGTTTTTAACAAGTGATTAAACAATGTAATTTCAACCTATCAAATTGCTTTAATATTTTTCATATTATCATATTTTAGATGAAAGTTTAAATACATGTAATTTTAACAAAATATATTCAGTCTTTGCTCACGATAATGCTAGTAATTTTATGTTGTCAAAAAGCTAGTTGGGAATATGCTCTTGCGTTCCTTGTTTCTTTTTCATATTTACTTTTCACAATCTATTCATTATCGAAATAAGATTAAGTATATGACTACTTAATTGTACACAAAAACTTATCAAATTGAATTGTATGATTATAGACTAGTGCATCACATATTGCACTTTAATTACTTCTCTACCCACGTACTTGAATTTGGTCCATCTAATATATTTCATTATGCATATTTTAACCTCCACATCATCACCCGTAAAGAAACAATGGAATAATTTAACCATCACACTACATAATGAGCCTCTTTAAAATACTTTTAAAAAAAAATAGTAGAATTATTTGAAAACATCTAAATCTACCTAAGATATGGGATAAATGGCCATTGCAAGTCACATCAGTGGAATGGTGGAATCACATATATTTCCAATATAAATGTTGGGAGTTTGGATATTCTATTGGCCTTAAATTTAAGTAAGCAAATATACAACTAACACAATAAGAAAGTAACATGTAAGATAATATTTAACAAAGTTGTGCTTGCTATATTACTCCATTTATAACGCACTTATACTAAATTCAATTTCACCATCACCACTTAAAACTACAATTACAATAATTGGAAGAAAAAAATGCTAATTAATAGATTGTGAATTTCTTATAAGGCCAAGGTAGATTTTACTAGTGAGACAACTATATTTTATCATGAAATTTTAATTTTTAAAAATAAATATTCATTTGGAAAATAGTTTCTTTTTTCCATTAAAGTATTGTCCCTATAGTTATATTGATGTTTTGAAATATGATCATCGACATGATGGCTCTAAAATTAGTATTCAAAATTATAAAACTTAGAGACAAAAATATAAGAAAATGAATTAAATTTTCTAGATTTCTTGCAAGAGTTTGCATCACCATTATTCAAGAAGTTCTATTGTTATACATTGCCTTTACATGAACTAATACCCTCTTCACTTTTTTTCTTTTTTTCAAACTTTTGACTATGCATTTTAATTCTAAAATCCTGCTATTAATGTCTTATTCATTATCTAAAATCTAAAGAGAGAAAAATGGTATAATAAAATTAAATCATTTTTCGTTTTAGATTAGATGAAAGGTTATAATGAATATACCTACTAGTTTGTTAAATGAATAATAGAAGATAGATGACTTATATACAAGATGTCACAGTACAATTTTATTTAAGATAACTTTGAATATATCTTGAATATTGTAAAAATATTATTAATAAGATTGAACAATAATTTAAGAAGAACATTTTTAAGAAAAAAACACCCATAACAAAACTAAAATTAATCAACCAACTTTTATAAAAGATTTCATTAAGTACATTATGCATGTGAATATTTCTAAAACTATAAGGGCTCGTTTGGCAGCAGGAATACCATATCCTAGATATGGCCAATTCTGGAATATGTTGCAATTCTGAAAGATACATATCGCCGAAATGTTTTCTGGAATATGGGTTGGACCCGTTTGGTTCACCCGAAAGATGACTGGGAAGATGCGTTTTCTGCGTTTGGTGGTGCCACTATCTAGAATTGGAATACGCCCTGGAATTGGAATATAATTTGAATCATGATTTATTTTATTCTTTAATTTCTTTCTATATATAGTTAATTTATAAATTTTTGAAAAATGTAATTATGTTTTTGACATTTTGTAGGAGTTTTTAAATTTTTTCTATAACCACTAAAAACAAACAAATTTTTTAATTTGGTTAATTTTATAATATTTTCAAATAAAATTGTGTTTCTAAGTTTTTTAAAATTTTAACATTTTGTATAACTTTTTTTATTATTTTTTTATTTTGTAAAATTGTGTTTATAAGTTTTTTAAAATTTTAAAATTTTGTTTTTCTATATTTTTTTATGTTGTAAAATAAAAAAATCTTCAAAATACACAGGGCATCATTATAAACAAGCCATCTCTTTTATTAATTATTTTTTTCAAAATTTTGCCTACAACCCAGCTCACTAGGGGCACCGGTAGGAAAGAGCCGGGTGGAGAAAACCTCCGATCTAGCCCCTAAAAAAAACTTGATAAGATTACAAATAAATGGATGAGGCATTCCTCAATACATGATGCAGATATGAAATTACAACCAAAATCAGACGGCATTCCTCATTTACATAATGCAGATCTGATGAGTCTTTGATGGTCTTTCATGCCCAAACTCTCATTTTTTGTCTGTGGACCCTGCATACATAGACCATACCACTACTTTGCGCTTTTGTTAGTACCACAATTTATGTAATATTTTAATGAAAAAAAAACATATAAATTGTAACCCCTAATGAAGTACATTCAACTCCTAACTTTTGTATGAGCTAAAAAAAAAACATATCAATTATATTACCTTCATTGGCCTCCTTCAATTCTTACCTGAATGAACGACGCTTGTCCGGATCAAAACATGACCAATTAAATGAATTCATACTTGATATATCTCTGTTAACCTCAAAATTTCTCTACAAACAAGGGTTAGAATTCTACAAAGCAATGTCCAGTAAGAAGATTAACCAATAAAACATTATATACGTTAAATCACGTGAGTGACAGTAGATTGAGGCTCACTTGAGCCACAAACATGAGAGGAAGAAGAATTATTATTAAAAGGAAGTAAACCATATATATGTGCATTTCAGGCAAAGAAAAGTTACGCCATATCCATACTAAATAAAAAACAAGTTACAACATCAAACTAGTAACTGACTAATTTCTAAGCTCATCTCTGCATATGATCGCATCAAAGATATGCAATTAGAATACAGAGAAGGAATCGTAAAAATATAATTTCAGCATTCGCCCTACCCTAACACGATTTGCACTCAAATCCTTCATCACGGATAAGTGGAGATGGGCAGATAGATGCAGACGGGCAGTCGTTGACCCATCTAAAGTATCCACAACCATAATTTCCCTGTGATACCCAGTCTACATTACTTATTATTTTAAAATGAATAGTATTTACGTTAGAAACATAAAATATAGATGCATTGGCAACCGTTTTTCTATTTGGGTAGCACCAAAATTGTCGTCCAGGGTTGCTCTGTGTTCGTGAAGTCTGTAAGACGCACTGCCCACCACCACATTGACAGTTTGGCACATTGACAAAGCCATCAACCCTATATCAATAATGCACTGCACCATCTTTACTACATGTAATTACATAAATATTATATTCGTAGACTAGATCCAAGAGTTGGAGAAGTATATCGAGATGGAAAACATTGATGAAGATGATCCTAAAAATAGTAAAAATTGCAACATCCTTATGGACTAGATTGAAACCTTGGGATCCTCAAAACTTACTGAACATTTCATATTAGTAAAGCATCACCACAAGTGATTAAGATTCAACTCTCACTCCTAAAACAAAAAGAATCAGAAAGCTGAAGGAAACTACCCCACCATGCAGACTTGGGCTTATCTAGTGTTAGAGGTGCAAATC
>MU227859.1:5480187-5499566 GCA_018584345.1 Thuja plicata | reverse complement strand
TGACTGGGCTGCGTAAAAGAGATGTCAGCTCAAGGAATGTAATGATTGTAGGATATGCACAACATGGATTTGTTGAAAGGGCTCTAGAAACTTTCAACCAAATGTAATTGGCAGAAATAAAGCCAAACTCCACAAAATTTTCTATCATCCTCCCTTCCTCTGCCAAAATGGGAGCATCTTTGAAATCTTATTGGAATAATTCCAATGCAAGCATTATGAGACATATCAATTTACATGATACTAGGAAGACTTACTAACTTAGGGGGTATCACTCCTATCTACTCATTTTGGTTCAATCAAAGGGTTAAGAGCTTTTGGCACTTAAAATTTTCTTTCAGGATACTACCAGAGAGTATATTTCCCTATAATTCAAGCTTGTATATTGCAATACAATCTTTAAAAGAAGGAATTTTTCCCAATAGATTTGAGTAAGATGCTGATAGTATTTGCAAACTTAGGGAAGCCCATATTTTTGGATGAAGTCCACCTTGTAGAAAATTATAAGAAATGTTGATGTATTGCAATCTAGGTGTAGTAAAAAGATCAGGTGGTAGAATCCCACTTAGATTATTCTTTGAGAAGTCCATCTGCCATAAGGAATTTGGCTGCTAAGATTGTTTCTAGTAATTTTGATTCTCCATAGAGCGGAACAATTTGTAAGAATGGATTGGATTTATCTTGTAAATTGATTGGAGAAAAATATAATCTTGTATAGCTTGTTTCACGCACAAAGATTAGAGGGAGTATATCTTGTTATTTTTTTAGAAGAAGTATCCAACCATTCTAGGCTACCATTCCTACCTAGAGTTTCTTTGGGAGGCTTCGTGTAAAGGAGTTGTTCCAGATAAGGATAGTCCTCGGTTTATTTAGATCATCAATGCCCTTGGCAATGCTTCCACTAAGTCTATTGTACATCAGGCCTAGTAATTTCATACTTTTGAGCATTGAAAACTCAGGAATTGATCTTGTAAGCTTGTTATCAAACAAATCCAAGGTCTTCAAACTAGTCAGATCCTCTAACTGTCATGGGATGGATCCACTCAGATTATTTCACAATAAAACATTGAATTTAGCATCCATTTCATCTCACTTTTTTATCTGCACTTCCATACTAACCATACTAAAGAAAATGCAAGATAGGAAAAGAAGTCATTAAATGTAAACCTCCATTGAGTAAACTTTTTACAAGACATGAAAGACCATTACCTATCACATGGGCACAACTTCGCATAAAATGCCATGGTTTGGCATGGAAGAAAATTAGGGTTACGTTCTCCAAGGAGGCGTCAAAAGAGTAGGGTTTTAGGTTTTATTTTCCTTCTTTCATTTGTATGCAGTGTTGGCTTCGTTGGTCGAAGCTAGTTTGAGTACACAGAGGGATATCAAATTTTAAAGAAGAGACTAAATATCTACACATTTTCTTCTTCTGATAGAAATGGCGCAGAGGGTGGCAGGGTTGTCTCAAAAGGAGGCAGATACTTAGATGATGCTTGCTACCGATGTTCATCTCGGCACCAAAAACTGTGATTTTTAGATGGAGCGCTATGTCTTCAAGAGGCGTACTAATGGCAACTGCATCGACATTAATCAAATTTTAGTCGGATCTTAGTGTATTTTATGGTTCTTTGTTTTGTCAGGATTGGATTTTCTAAGAATGAAAGTAGGTTGTTTGGCCCAAAATCTATATGGGTTGTGTGTATTCAATTTGTTTTCTTTAATCATGAACGTTATATGTGCTTAACAATATAATCTGGTTTCTTATTCAGATCTCCTATTATTCCCATCAAAACAATATTGATTGTCTACTATAGTGAAAAAATCAGAGATTTTGGCTGGCCATAACGGATGCAAAATGGGTCTCAAAGTGTAAGTTGTGGATACAGAGCACAAAAGAAACCATGAACAATCATGACATGCCATGGTGAAACCCTCACTGAAGACACAAAGATCATAAATAAGAAATCCTCAAACTTCTTCATACCCTAACCCTAGGCAGCTGCATACATCAAGCAGAGTAGAAGGTCGAATAATAAGCAGACGTAATAACACAGAGCAAATACAGTTTGACAGACACCAGCTCCTGTAAGCCCTTTGCGATGTGGATGGATGAGTTTCGTGAGAACGTTATCCCCTGTGCGATGCGGACAAGTTTCCTGCAAATGTAAAATGCCGATGAAAAATGTCATTTCATGCCTTTCTACTTTCTCACGGACCCGATAACAATTATTATTGGTTAAATAAAAATGGAATTGGAATTCGAAATTCCAATTCTACCTATTTAGGTGGAAGATGATATTCCCATTTTTGGGGCAAAATGAGAATTTCAGAATTCCAATTCCATTTTTTTCCATGGACCCAAACATGGAATTTGGCATTATCCAGAATTAGATAATGCCAATTCCAGTCCAATTCCTGCTGCCAAACAGGCCCTAAATAATTTGAAAGAAGTACCAAACATATGAATAAGCAAGAATTAATAATATTTATGAATTGATTGATATGTACTTATCTGCAAGATTGCTTAGTTGGCTGAGGCAACTGCTAAACTTAATATACGTATTGTTGAGAGATATAGTTTTATAGAAACGATAATTTTGAATTGATCACCCTTTGAAAGCACGTGGCAAGAATAATAGAAGCTGCAAATAATCCAAGAAAAAAATGGAGAGAATAATCAAACATTTACATATATAGTAAGTCCCAGAAAAAAGCCCAGACAAGCCAATAAATAAACGGAGATAATTATTAAAATCATTCTGAATAAATACATAAGACTTGTTATATGTAATTTATATAACAAAGGACATTCAATTTTTGGCTATAATTCTGTTTGAGGAAGGAACAAATCAGAAGCTTGAATAAATTGCAGAATTAATCTTCTCAAAGAAAAATGGAACCTAAATAGTAGGGGAAGATTATTTTGATGATAAAATTAGTCAAAATTGGCCGAGTGCTAAACATAAAATTAAATTGTTATTAATAATCATAAAAAAGAGCATTTTTTAAAAAGAATTTTGTCAAACTTAGAAAATTTAAGAATGATGATTATAAGAAAACTTTTGTTTTTAAAGGATTTATATGTGTGTGCAAGCATATGTACAAATGTGCCTCTACATACATAATTGAAGATTCATTACATACTTTTTTCTTTTTCTTTTTTAATTATGTATATATTTAACTATAAGATATAATGTTTTACTTCTTTTTGTCAAGAGAAACATTTTTAAGAAAATCAACTAAGTATTATATGGTATCATGACTAAGTTGCATTGTGTCAAAGAAGAATAAAAAGTAGTGAGAGGGAGAGCTTCGGTATTAAGTTGTCCTAGTCAATTTAGAAAAAAATTAGAGATGACGGTAGAGATGTTACCCCCTCAAGAGAGATCATGAACAAAAATAGGGCTTGGGGGCTCTGTTTAAAAAGGTAAAGGGAGACTAGGAGATGTGTCAATATGGATAAATGAATAATTGAGAAAAATAATATTGGGATGATGTGCATGTCATGGATAAATAATTGATGATAGATGATGATTGCACATATTGATTGAATAATATGATTCTAGATGACATAGTCATATATTATTGATAATGATATCTCTCAATAGTGTAATGCAGCTAAATGACATACAATTGTGTGGATAAAGGATATATGGATTAAATAAAGAATCTGAAAATGGAAAAATGGATTAATGAATGTTGTTATACAAAGGATAACCTATTATTTAGCAATGATGATATGCACCATGATATAATAGATCATGACATTGGTATATCGTGTGTATATGAAATAACATGAAACTAAATAAGCTACAATAGTATAGTAATTCAAATGACACATTGTCAAGGCATGCCATCATATAAATGATGAAGAAAACCGTGACAATGTGATGTATCAACCTGTTGAGGGGTGTTTTGACACACTCATCAAAATGTAGGTAGAACACAAAATGCACCACCTCTCCTGGAAGGAAACCAACCCCAAGAGATTGATAACCCCAAGGTCCCTTTGTGTCAGGTCATGACAATGACGGATAACTTAGTGATATATGTAGTTGTACATGTATAAGGGGCTTGTTTTTAATCAAGTAAATAAATAGTTAAATGCACAATGAGATCAACAAATAAGATAACAATGTATGAGTAGGCTTCTCCAATCACCTATTGCACAAGATTAGACACTTTTAGCACTATATCAACAATAAGACAACTTGCAAATATGAAAAATCTGATTTATAACAACAAGTTGTTGAAGATTCACTTCTAAACTAGTCATATCTTTAAAAAAAAATAAAAAAAGATTTGGGTGGTTAACAAGATATTTCAAAGAAATGAAATAAAATAAAATAAGCAACACCTAAGGACATCAACCATTCAAATACTTAATTTTCATATAAAGGGGGTTAGATTCAAGGTATTCATAGCTTCATAGATTTTTGTTGATGTTTTGGGTTTGCACAATAGATAGGAGTTGGTAAACCATTCAGGGGTTTTATTGAACTAACTAATTAAGAGTGGGAAGCAAACTAACTAAGAACAAAAAGAAAACTACCTAAATGTACCATCACCATCACACTCTGAATAAGAATTTATAGTTTATCTCCCTTAGATCTAATCGAGTGTAGCGATTGTCAATTTTAAATCCCCTTTTGTGATAAAGCATTTTTTTCATGGTTTGAGGATGAAAACACCCTAGAACTTTTTGAGGGTTGGGGATGTTGAATCACTGAAAATTTTTGAAGGTCATCCCCGAAATGTTTTGAAGGTCATCCCCAAAAAATTTTGAAGATCATCCCCGAAACTTTTTGAAAGTCATCCCAAAAAATTTTCTAAGGAATTTTTGAAGGTCGGGGGTGATGAGGTTCGAGACCCATTTCGGGGGTCAGAGGTCTTGGGACCCCCGAAAACCTGAAATTGACTTTTTTAGCTATTCCTTCAAAATTCTTAAGGAAAATTAGGGTTTTAGGGATCGTGCACCTTGAAGGATATTTTCTTCCATGAACCCTCAAAATTGTGAAAGCTCAAAAACAAAAGATTGAAATGAAAAAGGATTTTTTTTAAAAAGGCAAAAAAACAAAAGGGAGGGCAAAGGAAACTTCATCATTCGAGCTCCAAAGTATTGGGAAATTCTTCACAATTTGACTTCCTAGAGGCTTAGATGATAAAACCTTCTAAAACCTACCACTGCTAGGAAACACAAGGTGACAAAGAAAGAAGAAAGAGGGGGTCCCCACTTGTCCAATTTGGCAAGAGGGGTATGAGTTGTGAGGCACAACAAGACCATTAGGACTATATGCAAAAAAAATACATGTGCATATGTCAAACAATAAATTAAAAACATAAAGAAAAACATGAGTGGGTATCCAACAACATATGAAAGTCAAGCACATATAAGGAGGATGAATTAGAGAGGAAGATGGGAGGGATGGAGGGCGTTATGAGGGATATTGTGAACAATGAATAATCATAGTGTAAATATTTGAAGGTATGTGATGTAACTATAGATGAAGGTGAAAATTCCATTTTCCTAGTGTGGATATATGTGGTAATTATGCCCAAGAAAATTTCAACAAGGGGATGATCCCACTTGAGAATAAAATCAAGGAAAGGGTGAGGAATAAATAAGGAAGAAAAATAGAGTCAATTTAGAGAGGTAAATGAATGGATGGGCTAGGCAAGAAGGGATGAAAATGACACATGGGAGTGCCAATAGGTAATAAATTTGATAAATAATTATGGAAAAAGTAGGTCATACATGTGGCAAGGATAATGGAGAGGGATGATATAAATGGTAGAAGGATGAAAAAGTGATGGATATAGATCTTGAGCAAATGATTTGAAGTAAAGGATGAAGAGATTAATGGATTGTGATGACATGAATGAGATGGGTGGAAGAAGAAATGAAATAATGCGGAGTGATCTATTCTCATATACTATATTGGTTTCTTACTACAAATGATACTTTTTTCTAAGTTTTCATCATGGTGCTTGCTCAAGATGCTGCAAAAGTAGTTTTCATTATTAGAATAATCAATCTATCTTTACTATTTTATATTCTTTTTTGGATTTTGTTAGATTTCTAGTTTTTAATATTTGTAAGTATTGAAGACTATTACTAAAGGTTTAGATATAAAATGCTTGATATGGATAATATGATTTATCTCATCTAGTCCATGACCATGTAATTTAGCTATCTTTTATTCTCTTTAGATCCAAACTTAGTGATGACATTGGGATCCAATTAGTTTCACTCAAAATTTCCATTATTCTCTTTGTCTAAGTAAGTGGTATTTTTCTAATTTCCTTTAGAAATCAATTATTAACACAAACTCTTGAGTGTGATTCATTTATTATAACCATAATGAAACACATGTTGTTCTTCTTTAAGGTAATTAAGGGAAGTGAAATAATGCTCATTAAGGAGTTCAAGCTCATGTATTTGTGTCACCTGGTAATCCTCCTTTGAGCTGAGGTTATATAAAGAGATAGGAAAAGAGGGTAGTGTTGGAGATTTGCCTTTGAGCCAATGGTTGACTGTATGTTTGTCATTGCTGACAACATATAGTATGTAGCAGTGTCTCAGTATGGATATGTTGGAACCTTTCGCGTTTATTTTTATGTTGTAGACGTATTCATTATGCTATGTTCATAGACGCAGATTCAGTTGTGCAGTTGAAGTTGAGTTATGATGATCTATTGCCAGTTACAGTTTCAGGAGATTGTTTATTAAGAGCCGACAATATTTTTATTGTTTCGTCAGTGACGCCTATCATTTGGATATGCCTGTTTGGATTCGTGTTCAATTATAAGTTTAGAATGTTTGGTTAAGAGCACTTAACGTGTTTCATCCAGAGAGTGAAGTTTCAGTTAATTTGGTGGAGCCGACTATGTGAAGCGACGCGTCTACTCATCTTAATTGCAATTTAATTCGTGATGGGAAAATTGGAAATTCATTGAAGAACTTATGAAAAATGCATTTAATCAAGTGAGTAAATTGAGGAATATTATAAACATGTGAAATTTAAATAAATAATGAAATTTTTATATCCAATATTTATTTGACCAAAATATGGAATATTAGAATTATTTTGAAAAAATAAATAAATATTAGAATTTTCTCACTAATATTTAATTAAAACTTTAGAAATATTTAACTATTGAAGTATTTAGATTCCAACCCATTCAAGCTTGTGCACCCATTCTTCAAAGCTTGTTGATGAAGATAAAGTGCTTAAAATACCATCTTTTCAAAAAAGATTAGAAACCCAGATACAAGTGGCGGTCTTTGTAAGAGAATCTCTCCTAGAATGGCAACGTGGAAGGATATTTAATGCAATTTCCTAAAAATAATTCACTGTCAATTTAGCAAGTCAGGAATTGAATTTGTATATAAGAGATGAATTATCATTTCATTCTCACATCAAAGAATTGAAGAACCAAGAGCAAAGGTGAGAATTATAAAGAATTGTGAAGAAGTTTTGAAGAAGAAGGGTGAAAATTTCCTGAAGACAGAGAAGGTATCTTGAAGCTCATGAAGGAATTCCTAGATGTGATAGCTTGGTGATATGAAAACTTGAAGACGTATGACACCTCCCTCATCACACATGTTGGAACCTCAAAATTTTGGCATAAATTTTGATCAGAAGACCTCACTAAATACCCCATATAGTGTGCCTTCTAGTCATCACCAAGATTTTTTTGAAGCTACCAAAGTTTTCTTATAAAATTTCAACATAAACAAAAACCTTGATCCCAGATAACATGCCCATTTTTTCCATGATTTACCCTATATCAAAAGGTACATAAGCAGAATCAAAATATTCAGTGAATGTTGTGAAGCATATTTATTCTAATTATATCAGAGCACAAAGCTAAGAACAAATAATGTATATATAGCAAGCTCCAATGAATTGTTCAAATATTTTAAGGAGATAAGCAGATATCGACAGAATTCAAATTGAAAAGGGATATTTTATAATGGATAAAAACAAAAGACATTTGTGTCGGCATTTTCGATGTATTTATACCAAAATAAAGAATATCAAGCTAAATAATGTTTGGTCCCGCCGAAATATGAGTTTTGAAGAAAATACAACATCTACTAAATCGAAGAAGTCTTCATCAAATTCAGGAATCCTACGGAAGACCTATATCGATGGAGGCCCGGGTACAATCTATCAATAAATACTTTTCGATAGAATTTTATTATCGATATGAGCTCAATACACTTCACCGAAAGAGGAAATCTCACCGAAAATCTTAGGATCATGTGTCGATGAAAGGTTGCAATACTATCGATATAAAATTTATCAATAAAAAACATGCGTCGAGCTAAGAGTTACATCTCACCTCGAAAGTCATCGATATATCAAAAATCTATGTGATGAAATAATTAGCACGCTCTACCAAAAAGGATATAACTAAAAGAATGGATATCATCTATAAGACAGGTATCAAAGAGGATACTTAATCTCCTTATCGATGAGGTTTTTTTCACACAAACGAGCTTATCGATAGACACGTTGTGAGTTGGGTGAAAGTGAATTCTCGTCGATAAGAGCTACTATCATTTCATCGAAATCATTCGTCGATGTAACAAGTGAATCAATAAAGCAAATAAATAGAACAATGATAAAGGTGATGTTATCAAAATAGTTGTTTTTCGATCGAACAACCAAATCCTTTCATCGAAAGTGTAACTAATAAGGAATATTGAGGAAGATAGAACATCGTTCTTCGAAAAGTCAAAATTTTACATTAGTAAAAGGACATCGATGAGAAAAGGGATTCCGAATAAGAGCTATTTGAAATCATTTTTATCATCGAAAGGGGAGTATATCGATGAAACTTTAGAAACTCTTGCAAGGTGAAAAAGGGGACCGTCTAACAAGGTGAAAAATGTTTCTACGAAAATAGAATTACATCGATATCGAAGAAGCGGCTGGTTCCCACATCAAAAATAATAATCAAACAAAAGGGAGCATCGATCAAGCATTTTATGTACTCAACAAAGGAAATAATTTCATCGATACTTGGTAATGCGGGTTTATTTCACCCAGATCTCTCATCGATGGAATATGAACATCGATGAAACGATAAAAGGGTAGCTCGAAGATAGATATTTCATCGAAAGAACATTTTCAAGGGAATTATCAGTCATCATCATCGATTTTTCACTGAGAGAAAAGGGTCGAGGAAGCTAAGAAAGGTTTCTTCGAAACCAGGAAAAATTTCACTTGTTGCGAATCTCACAAAATCTAAAAAAGCAGGCCATTAATGATAGTTGCAGTACAGGAAATATTTAAATCATTTGTAACAGATTAAAGGGGAATAAATTCATATGATGTGGGTGCTTGAGAGAAGAATTTAGAAGTTGATTGACATCCGAAGAGGAATTACAGATAGTACATTTCAAAGCTAGCATAACAAGTAAGGATCTTTGATTTCTTGTTGGTTGCATTTCTGTTAATTACCATGGAAACTTCATCCTCCAAGAAACCTAGGGCTAAAACACAAAAAGATCCTCCAAAACCAGAAGGTGATGAGGAAATTAAACCTAAGACATAAAAAAGAAGGAAGACCATTAAATCGGGACTTGATGGATCAATTTCCTTTGTCTAGACCAAGATCTACCGGAATTAAGCCTAGAGAGAGAGGATGAATTAGAGGACAAGTACAAAGATCTTGGCAATGTATGGACAACAAAAAGGGGTCATGATTTGTTCATCTTTCATTTCAAAAGAAAGGATGCAGCTGAGCCCATAAGTAACCCATAACCCATAGAAGTTAAATTTGGGAAAATTAGTGGTCCCAAATGTGTTTCTAAACATGGAACTCATGTAGGCCATCGTAGATAAGTATAACCCCAAAATGAAAATAGGGTATGATTATGAAGGAAATTCACTATTGCCCATAACAAAAGAGTATATTGAGTGATTATTTGACTTAGAAAGGCATTGTGAAAGTCATATTGATACACGGAGACTTAAGGAGGAATAGTTTTCCCTTGATAATACATATAAGAGATGGAGATTGCCAATTCACCGACAAAGAAAAGAAAGGGCCTTCTGTGTGTTTGAAGATAGTGACAAACTTCCATATGATGTAAGTTTGTTCCATCCTTATGTGAAATATACATACTACACAACAGGGGAAGTCCTAGGAATAGATGCTCCCCCATTGATGGGCATAACCATGGTTTTTACAATAGATGTCCAATCAAAAGATCCTCATACCTTTGACTAAGCCTCATACTTGGCCAATCAGATAAACCATAGTCTTGAGCAGATGAATAATGATCCTGACAGAGTGTATTTTAAGCATTACTCGTTTCTCATGCATATGGTTCTCTACACTGGTCAATTATTGGGTTTGCGGGGGGAGGTGAACTACCAGTAAAGGAATATGACAAGACTAGATTCTGTAAACCAACACAATTAAGACTATCTATTTGGGATCAAAGGTTTTCTTTCTTCCAGTACCTATGTTTTGAAGAGTATTTTTTTAAGCCACTATGTAAGTTATTGGGTCACCCGCATGATTATTCACTATCACCTGAAATAAAGATATTTCTCAGACCCAAAGAATTTGTGGAATAGAGTCATGTGGATCACAATTACAGAGTTTAGTACTACTTCAAGAAAATACACAGATAAGGGTTTATGGGTTTGAAGGATGCCCCTAGGTTTTTCCCAAAACAATTCATAACAGAATATCTTATCTAGAGATCATAAGACGGCTATCTGCCTCTAGAAAAATGCACTTGAGCTCCCATAGTAAACGTCTATAATGCCTGAATTTTTAGCTTTTGGAAATTTTTTAATTAAGAGCACTAAGAGTTATGATTTGGTTAATACAAAATTAGATTACTATCATATGCCAACTGATAATCGAAGGAGAAACTTTGACCTAGAAGGATACACTAAATGGGATAAAGCTTCCCAGAAGTTAAAAACATTTGAACATCAGCCACTATTGATTGATGATCTAATCAAAAATTTGGATAGAGAAGAAGCTATAAAGAAAAGGGATCTCTATGAAAAAGTCATCAAGGCATATGAGTGGAAATTTTCTAGGAACAGAATAAACATACAAGTAATGAAAGGCAATGAAGACCCTGTGGTTAGAGCATAAAAAATGCTAGAACATAAGTAGGAAATCCTTGATGGTGTTCCCTTATATGTGACAAGAGATAGATCAAAGGACAACATGGCGCTAACACCCTTAGCCCATATGTCACCAAAAACAATTGTAGATTTGGTTGCAATGATGATCTCATGCCACCATTGGAAACAAATGAAGGTTTCCCTGATGAAATCGTGCTTGGACAGGCCCAAACATATGAGATTGCAGATGAAAAAATCCTTGGTTGTGGTGAATTCATATAAGATCAAGATTTTATTAACACTTCTGAGTTCAAAACATTTTTGTATCAATATATGTGAATATTGTTAAGAGAAAGGCTGGTCATTATTGCAAATGAGGAAGAATTGTTAGTGATGACATGTAACTGATTGAATGTTTGAAGATGTTAAGTTGATGATCATGCAAGGCATTAAATCAGTTAATATATTGTATTGTCATTGATGTCAACTTGATATAATCTGTATGGTCATTGTAATACTGCCAAAGACTTCAAAGAACTCACGAATCAAGGCTATGCTAATCAGTAATGCATACAAGTCAAGTATTCCCTAAGTGACTGTATATACCGACGGAGTGCACCCAACGGTCAGAGTAAAAGAATAGGGTCACAGTGTTTCCCAACGAGGAAATGAATGGCATTACCGACGTGCAAAAGTTACAGTGTTACCCGATGAGAAAAACACAGAGTAACCCGATGGACAGAATTTCAGTGTTGCCCAACGGAAAAGGACAGAGATCCCGATGACAACTAAAGTCACACCGATAGAACAGTCAGTTATCACCAATGACTAACTGAAGTGTTGACCGACAGAATAGAGAGTTCAAAAAATGACAAAATTCTTAGTTGTCAAGAAGCTAAAGATAGAGTTAACTGATACTTATCATTGTTTTAATCATCCAGATAAAGCCGAAGATAAGTAATTGATTTAAAGTTGCTTTGTCCAGTTGGCAAGAAGATCTCTACGTGATCAGACTGGAGATTTGCTTTAAATCTATTGGCGAGAATTGTGGAACACGCCAAGATCAAGAAAGCCAAGAAAAGAGGAAATCATGTCTATAAGAGACAAACCCAATTCATTACGAATTGCGTGTATGGGGTGAACAAGAAAGAGGAAAGATGCTAAAGAAATTCTAAAGGAGAAGAAATTCTTCATTTCAATCCTAATCAACAAGCTAAACAAAGAGCTAGATTCTGCAGACACTGATGAATAGTGAGACAAGCATCACAGAGTAGAATAAGTGTGGAGCAAAGGTATATATTTGATTATATTGATCAGTGAAGTAATGGACCTACGATAGATCTGAAGATCTGCAATTGAGTTGTATGTATGAACAGATCATTAGTGTTTCAGTTTAACCATTGAAGCATATAAGCCTCTTAACCGAGCAGGACTTAAAAGTCTTTTTCAATTGAGATACATCCCAAGGAGTATCAAAAAGTTTGATCACAAAAGTAGCATTGGTTATGCCCGATACCTATTGACAGGCCAAGTGAGTGTTTGATCAAGGATGGTAGCATTAGATGCGAGATACTAGTTGACAAACAATTTCTAAATTCTCTAACAAGGTCACGCCTAACAGTGTGTTTGTAACATTTAACAGGGTTGGCTCTTAACATGGCTCACTTCAAAAGAGTGAAAATTTGGGGTACCGCTCCCAGTGGTTTTTTCCCTTATCAAGGTTTCCACATTAAAAATCTATGTGTTATGTGTGTATGATTCATTTCTTTACTGTTTTGTATCTTACATATTTGATTATGGATTTATCGGTATACTCTGCATATTTACTGTGTTTCGGTAAATAGATGACTACTTATTGGTGAACATACAGAAGAAGGTTTAACAAAGCAATCCAACAAGTAGTAAATTGATATAAGTAATTCAAGGCATTCATCTTGTAGGACAGAAGATAACTTGAGATATAATTTGTGGCTATAATTTTAAAGGGTTGATTTAAGATTAATTTTTGAGGCCATTGATTCACCCACCCCTCTCAGTTATTACTAAAAATTGGTATCAGAGTTGTGTGCTTAGAAAGGAAGGTTTCAAGACCTAAGCTAAAGATCACAAGATGAACAGACGAGATGTGCCCAAGTTGAACAAAGATAATTTTGCTTCATGGCAGAGCAGAATAAGACTCCACTTATCAGGTATTGGTAATGATGTTACTCAATACTTAGATACTGAATATGTGTTGCCCAAGGGAGCACCAATAGTTGAAAAAATGAGAGAGAAGCATGAACGTAATGACATGATGATAGAACTTGCTTCCTCACTCTCCGATGTTGAATTTGAAGATGTCAAAGACTGCAAAACTATAAAGCGGATGTGGGACAAATTGAAGCTTGTACATTGTGGTGACAATAATGTTTTGAGAGCCAAGGCAGAAAACCTTAGAGGAAAGTTTGATGATCTCAAGATGAAAGAAGGTGAAAACATCACTCAATACAGCACAAGAATCAAAGAGGTAGTCAATGCTATCCAAGGAGTTGGAGGTGTACCAGAAGAAGATACAGTGGTAAGTAAAATTCTAAGAACCTTACTACCTACTTATGCTATTAGAGTATCTTCCATTCAAGAAATGAGAGCATTAGCAAATAGAAATGTTACTCTAGATAGTTTGTTTGGAAGACTGATTTCATTTGAGATGAATAACTTTGATAATAGTGTCTTACCAAATATAGAATCTGTATTCAAATCTTCTATGAAAATAAGTAAATCAAGTCATAAAAACACTATGAGAAAAGATAGTGATAGTGAAAGTGAAGAAGATGACCTTGATGAAATTGAAGCACTTATGGCTAGAAGAATGCAAAGAGGCAAAGGTAAATTACCACTTGTTTGTTTTAACTGCAAAGAGATTGGACACTTTGCTGCAAGATGTACTAACAGAAGAAAAGATGACAGAAGTAATGACATATCATTTGAAAATAAGTCTGATAGAGGCGATTACAGAAGCTACTGACAATCAGAAAGAAGAGATACCTAAGACTATAAGGACAAAGGAAAGAAGGCCAGTTACCTAGCAAAATGCAAAGATGATGAAACTAATACCGAATCTGATGAAGACATCGAGATGGTGTTTGTAGCAGTGAAATATGATTCAGATTATGATGAAGAAAGGTATGTAGAAACAACTCTCATATCTAAAGTTAGCAAAAATGATGTTTGGATAATAGATAGTGGTTGCACTCACCATATGACTGCTGATAAACAAAAGTTTGAGACCTTTGAATACTATAAAGGTGGTTCAGTAAGAATGGGTAATGACACACCTTGTCCAGTTGAAGGTAGAGGAATAATAATGTTGAATAACCAGATAAAATGTGAAAATGCTTATTGGGTACATAGATTTAATTATAATCTATTGAGTGTTTCTCAGTTGAATAATTCAGGACACAAAGTAGCATTTGAAAATAACAAGGCAAAGATCTTCAATAAATCAGAAAATCTGATAGTACGGGTGAGTAGACAAAAGGTAACTTATTCTATCTAAATGATACTGACACCACTTGTTTGATTGCCACAAATGAAGACATATGGTTGTGGCACAAAAGATTGTGTCATATAAATTTTTACAACATGATAAAGATTAGAAAAAAGAGTGGTTCGTCGGGTGGGAAGTTGGGTGGGGATGTCAACGAATCAAATGGACGGGAATGACATAGATATGTCGATCGCTTACCGATGATGACCAAGCTCAACAACATCATGTGGAAGAATTGTCAAAAAGGTAAAATGAACAAGTCTAGTTTTAAAAGCAAAACCCATACATCTGATGCAATTCTAGAATTAGTCCATACTGATTTATGTGGACCTATGAGGACAAAGAGTTATTATGTAGATAGATATTTTATTCTCTTTGTTGATGATTACTCTAGAATGATGACAGTCATGTTTCTAAAAGATAAATCAGAAGTATTTAAGATGTTTAAATGGTACAAAGCAATGTTTTAGAAGCAAAGTGCTAAAGAGTTAAAATGCTTAAGGTCAGATAGAGGAGGGGAATTTATTTCGGATGAATTCACTAAATTTTGTAATGATCATGGAATCAAAAGACAGGTCTCTGCACCAAGAACACCACAGGAGAATGGAATTGCTGAAAAAAGGAACAGATCCATTGTTGATTGTGTAAGGACAGTGGTGATAGAGAAAGGCATCACCCAAATATTCTAGAGAGAAGCTGTCAGTACTGTTGTTTACACATTGAACATAGTACAATTGAAGAAAGACACCAAAAAGACACCTTATGAGCTATGGTATGGATACACACCCAATGTGAGTTACTTCAAAAATTTTGGCAATCAATGTTATATCTTAAAAGATGATAAATGGAAAACTTGACTCCAAGAGTGATGAAGGAATATTTTTAGGGTATTCTACCAAGAGCAAGGCTTATAAATGTCTAAAAAAAGCCTCTAACAAAATTGTTGAAAGTGCAAATGTAAAAATAGATGAATTTGCAAAGAAGAATGAAAAGGAAAGCACTAAAGAACCAGAGGACTACAATAGATTCACTTACAATGAGGAACCTGACACTCTACCCTACCAACAATGTAGAGCTCCTGAGCAATAGATCATTGCACCCGAGCATCAGGCTGCAAATACCGACGATCAGAATACTGCTCAAGACGATGCACAAATTGATAGAGAACATAATGAAGAAAAAAATGATGATCAAGCTGATAGACAAAGAGATGAACCTGTACTTGCAAGATATGTTAGAAGGAACCATCCATGGGACTAGATCATAGGAGACAAAAAGGCTGGTACGAGAACTAGAAGTAAGTCTCTAAATACAAGATGTCTTATTTATGATTATGAGCCCAAATCTATCAATGTTGCACTTGATAATGATGAATGGATAAGTGCAATGAATGAAGAGATTGAACAAATAGAGAAAAATAAGACATGGACCCTTGCACCAAGACCAGATGACAAGAATGTCATCGGTACAAAATGGATATCCAGAAATAAGCTGAAGGAGAATGGAGAAGTCACAAGAAATAAAGAAAGAATAGTATGCAAGGGTTATGCACAAGAAGAAGGAATTGACTATGGAGAGACCTGTGCACCCATTTCTAGGCTAGAAGGAGTAAGAATATTACTTTCTTATGCTGCATATAAAGGATTCAAGGTATATCAAATGGATGTCAAGTCCACATTCCTGAATGGAATACTTGAAGAAAAGGTATACATTGAACAACCAGAAGGGTTTGTCGATCCAGACAAGAGGGACATGGTATGTAGACTTCACAAAGCCCTGTATGGATTGAAACAAGCACCCCAAGCCTGGTATGAAAGACTTCATTCCTATCTTATAAGTATTGGATTTGTAAGGACTAGTGAAAACAATAATCTCTATTTGAAGGAAGACACTGATGCTAATATTTTGATTGTTGATATATTTTTTGATGACATCATATTTGGAGGCAATGATATGCTATGCAAATCATTTTCAAATGAGATGAGAAAAGTGTTTGAGATGTCTATGTTTGTGGAGAGATCAAGTTCTTTCTTGGTCTGCAGATCATGCAACAAGATGCAGGTATTTTCATTACACAATCCAAGTACATCAAAGAAGTACTGAAAATATTCAAGATGGAAGAGTCCAAACCAGTAGGAACATCGATGGCAACTGGATGCAAACTGAAAAAGGAGGACAAGTCATCAGAGGTAAATCAAACTTTGTACAAATCAATGATTTGAAAACTCATGTATGTTGTACACACTAGACCAGATATTGCACATGCAGTAGGAAATGTTGCTAGATTTTCTGCTAATACTAGGGAATCACATATGACTGCTGTGAAAAGAATTCTAAGATATCTAAAGAATACTGAGGAATATGGCTTATGATATAAAAGAGAAGGCAAATTTGAACTTAAGGTCTTTACCGACGCTAATTGGGCTCAAAATCTTGATGACCGGAAGAGCACAACTAGAGGAGCATTCTTTATGGGTGACAGACTTGTCACATGGATCAACAAGAAACAAGGATGCATCTCACAATCTACTGTAGAGGCAGAGTATGTTGTTGCTACTGCAAACTGCTCAAATTTTGCATGGATCAAACAGTTACTGGAAGGTATGCATATGAAAATTTTAGAACCAGTAATTATCTATTGTTATAATACAAGTGCAATAAAAATTTCCAAAAATCCAGTCATACATGCTAAAACAAAGCATATTTCCATCAAGTATCATTATTTAAGAGAACAAGTTTAGGCAAAGGAGGTGATACTTGAGTATGTGCAATCAAAGGAACAATTGGCCGATACCAAGCCACTGCCCAAGGATGCATTTGAGTACTTGAGAAAGAGACTACGAGTCAGACCCTTGTCTACTGGTTAGTAAACTGAATAGAAGGCTACATCAGTCTACATATTATCATAATATCATTCATGTTGATGCAAGCAGAGAGATGAACTTCAAAGATAAATCTATACACATCAAGGTATTCATCTACTTTGAGCAACAGAGTTATTACCAATGGATTGGGAAATTCAAGGAATATATTATGGATAGAAAGGATCCACTTGACATAACTGACAAAATCTTGTTTGAAAAGATAAGATGTTTGGCATTGCTGTCAAAGGGAGATAAATATCTCATTATCATACTAATAAAGGGAGATATCATATTGATAAAGGGAGAGAGTTTATCCATTATCATCTCAGTATATCTATCGAAGTATCCAAAAGAAGAAAAGTAATTAGAAAGGGAGAAAAAATACAAAGGGAGAGAAAACATAAAAAGACAAGAAAAATCAAAGGGAGAGAGTTTGACACAGAAGGATAACACATCACACTAGAAAAAGAAAGATTCTACATCTATCCAGTGAAGGGAATGAAGATAGAAGGAACGCTGCAAGAATCAAATCAAAGCTACTTGAGCTTACCAATAGCCAGACATTTGTAATAGTTACAATAAAAAATCTTGATGAAACTGTATATTTCATATTATATTAGCAATAGTATAGTATGATACTGTAGTGTGTTGCCATCAATGCCAAAGGGAGAGATTGATGATATGTAATTGATTGAATGTTTGAAGATGTTAAATTGATGATCATGCAAGGCATTAAATCAGTTAATATATTGTATTTTCATTGATGTCAACTTGATATAATCTGTATGGTCATTGTAATATTGCCAAAGACTTCAAAGAACTCATTAATCAAGGCTATGCTAATCAGTAATGCATACAAGTCAAGTATTCACTAAGTGACTGTATACACCAATGGAGTGCACCCAATGGTTAGAGTAAAAGAATAGAGTCACAATGTTGCCCAACAAGGAAATGAACAACATTACCGATGAGCAAAAAGTTACTGTGTTTCCCGACGAGAAAAACACAGAGTAACCCGATGGACAGAATTTCAGTGTTGCCCAACGAAAAAAGATGGAGATCCCGATGACAACTGAAGTCACACCGACGAAATAGTCAGTTATCACTGATGAATAACTAAAGTGTTGACCGACAGAACAGAGAGTTCAGAAAATGACAAAATGCTTAGCTGTCAAGAAGCTAAAGATAGAGTTAATTGATACTTATCATTGTTTTAATCATCCAGATAAAGCCGAAGATAAGTAATTGATTTAAATTTGCTTTGTCTAGTTGGAAAGAAGATCTCTACGAGATCAGACTAGAGATTTGCTTTAAATCTATTGGCGAGAATTCTGGAACACGCCAAGATCAAGAAAGCCAAGAAAAGAGGAAATCATGTCTATAAGAGACAAACCCAATTCATTATGAATTGTGTGTGTGGGGTGAACAAGAAAGAGGAAAGATGCTAAAGAAAATATGAAGGAGAAGAAAGTCTTCATCTCAATCCTAATCAACAAGCTAAAGGAAGAGCTAGATTCTGTAGACACCGATGAACAGTGAGACAAGCAGAACAAGTGTGGAGCAAAGGTATATATTTGATTATATTGATCAGTGAAGTAATGGACCTACGATATAAAATATACAATTGAGTTGTATGTATGAATAGATCATTAGTGTTTCATTTTAACCATTGAAGCATATAAGCCTCTTAACCGAGCAGGACTTAAAATTCTTTTTCAATTGAGATACATCCCAAGGAGTATCAAAAAGCTTGATCATAGAAGTAGCATTGGATATGCCCGATACCTATTGACAGGCCAAGTGAGTGTTTGATCAAGGATGGTAGCATTAGATGCCAGATACTAGTTGACAAACTATTTCTAAATCCTCTAACAAGGTCACACCTAA
>MU227859.1:5461550-5480137 GCA_018584345.1 Thuja plicata | reverse complement strand
TTTGTAACCTTTAACAGGGTTGGCTCTTAACAGGGCTCACTTCAGAAGAGTGAAAATTTGGGGTACTGGTCCCAGTGGTTTTTTCCCTTAACAGGGTTTCCACATTAAAAATCCATGTGTTATGTGTGTATGATTCATTTCTTTACTATTTTGTATCTTACATATTTGATTCTGGATTTATCAGTGTACTCTGCATATTTACTATGTTTTGGTAAATAGATGATTGCTTATCAGTGAACATACATAAGAAGGTTTAACAGAGTAATCTGACAAATAGTAAATTGATATAAGTAATTCAAGGCATTCATCTTGTAGGATAGAAGATAACTTGAGATATAATTTGTGGCTATAATTTTAAAGGGTTGATTTAAGGATTAATTTTTGAGGCCACTGATTCACCCCCACCCCNATCCCCCCCCCCCCCCCCCCCCCCCTCTCAGTTATTACTAATAGTTAGAACAATTACAAAATGAATTACAAGCAAAAATGCATGAGATGACCCCACAAAAGGGGAGGGAACTTTTAAAAGAAGCAGGAGTAATCATTTACCAAGGATGGAATATGAATTCAACAATGGGATTTGATAGTTTTTTCAAGCAACATGACCCTAAAAGAGGGATGCTACCAAAAGATGTAGATTTCATACATACAAGGTCAGGTTATGACCCAGATCATAAAGCATTGTTGTAATGGGATTTATATACCAGAGACAAGAGGCCAGTCTTGGTTGATACTGAGGAAGATTTTCTAGTCACTTGATGATTCAACAGATAGGGAAGATCCCAAAGAGACAATTAAGTCAAGAACCTAAATGTCACTTTACTAAATCAAGCACAGGTAAAATTACTGGTAAGGGAAAGAAATAATTACAAATCCTTGTATGTTACTGTTGAAGAGGAGAAGCAACATTGGAAGGAAAAGGCTGCACAACTCAATGAGGGAGGAAATATTTCATAGGCTATTGAAGAGGGTGAGCCTTATTATGATTATGAACAAGAACAAAGGGTAGTGGTGGCACTTCAAGATACCACTTATTGGAGATTGAAATCCTAGAAGCTTGAGAAAAATTAAAGGAAAAAGAGATGAAGGAAAAACAAACCACTTATGAGTTGATGACAAGTATGCTTGAATATCACTTGCGTGCAATAGGGGTACAAGCAACCGATTTCGAAGGAACTTATTTAGGTACATTTAAATATTTGAATGAACATGTTCGATTAAAGGACAAACTGACAGAGAAATGGGAACTGAAATATGTTTTATCATCTGAAGATCTTGAAAAGGGTAATAAGTTACTAAATAAGCACTTTGAGTTCTATAGTGAATTAGAAGAGGATATGTTGTGATTAGACAATGAAGAGATGGATGTTGTTCTACCAATGCTAGATGAAAGATTACTTATTTCACTAGAGCAATGGAAAGACACATTTACCCATGATTTCTCTCAAGTCATGGTGGGATCGTAGGATGTGGAGGATATGGCATTTTATGTGACAAAAGAATTAGACAATCTCTATAGACAAGAATACATGATGGGGCATTCATTCATGAACATCAATGTGTACAAAGATAATGAATAAATTGATCATTTAGGATAAGTTAATGTTTTCTTAAGAGATAATTAGTTGTTAGGATTGTGCTCTCTTTATTCAAAAAGACATGCCTTTTCATCGAAAATATTTGTATCTTCCATATATAAGGAAGATCATTTTGTAATGTAAAAGGATATCATCAGTTATTATATTCTAAAATATATATATCATCATGACATTAATACATTCGGCAGTATGGTTTCTTTAAAGTGAATATAACCAGCTCTTCTCTTTTTCTTGTCAATTGTGGAAATCATTTCTTTTAATCAATTCTTTGTTATAACCATTTAAAATAAGTGGTTATTATCTTAAAATCGTGTGTGAATATTTTTATGTTGTGGTTGCAAGTTAGAAGAAAATAAAATACATCTGAGACAAAAGACATCTATTTTTATTTTATTCTGATTGGTCTTTCTAGGAGAGTTAAATTCAGTCAGACTAGTTGTGATTGAAGACATAAGGTTGAAACATTGAGGGATATATAATTGACAGACTCACCGAGGGGAGGTTTAAATATTATATGTCAGAGTTATATGTAGGATCAGAGGAGGGGTGACTCTATTACCCAAGGATAGGAAGGCACTGGTCAATTTGCACAAGGAACTATATTCAAAAAAGGTTCAAAGCATAAATCAAACTTCAAATACAAAAATAAAAGGATCAACTAAAGTTGTGAAGAAAATTGATAGTGAGAAATATTTTAGAAGAAGTTAAACAAATCAATAAGAAAAACTATTCTAAAGATATATTCCACTTTAGGATAAAAAGATAAATTATAATACATAACATTATCTTGTATAAAAAGCACCAATTAGAATACTTAGTTGGTGAATAGGCTCACCCCTCTAGGTTTTGCAGAGCCTAAAGAGAAGAGGAGTCCAACTATAATTTGGTTGATCACGTTAGTTGGCCAGATCAATTGGAGGATTTGAGCACTGAGTAGGGCATACTCATAGAATTTTCCAATCTATTGATTTGGGAACCAACAACACATATGATCCCACTCAAGTCGGGCATTAAACTATTATGACAAAGCCAAAGACTGATAAATCCATTGTTGGAATCATTGAGACATCAAGAAGTTATGAATCTTCTCTCGGAAAGGATTATTTTCCTAGTCAGACAATCGACCTGGGTTGCCAACCTAGTTCAGTTAGGAAGAATGAACAAATAAGATTATGTGTACATATTTATGAAATCTCAATAAAGCTTCAAAGAAACATAACTATTTGGTGCAATCCCTAGATGAAGTGATATAGATTGTAAATGGATCTCAGATGATGTCATTTTTAGATGGTAGAAGAAGAAGATAGATTGAAAATTGCATTCACAACCAAGTGAGGCACATTTACTTACAAAAGAATGTCATTCAGTTTGATCAATGTTGGAGCTACTTTTCAAAGGGCCATTGATTACGCCTTCAAACATTTGGTTGGAAAATGCATTATTATATACATGGATGATCTCATTGTATTTCCCAGACGAATAGAAGATCATATAATTGATTTGAGAAGATTTTTTTAGAAATGTAGAAGGTATGAGATTTCACTAATCCAAAAGAAATGCATGTTGGTGTCACGGAAGGAAAGCTATTGGGATATGTAATTTCAGAACAAGGAGTCTCAATTGACCCAGAACACATTGCATCTATTTCAAAGATAGGACTACCCACAAGTCAGAGAGAGTTAAAGTCCTTATTTGGTAAAATCAACTTTGTAAGGAAGTTCATAACTGGATTTGTTGAGATTCTCGAACCATTGAATGATATGTTGAAGAAGGGTGCAAAGATAGATTGGATACTCATAGAAAATAAAGCATTTAAAGAAACCAAGAAAGTTTTCATAGATGCCCTTGTGTTGGTTACCCTAGGATACATTAAGTTGTTTTACATATATTCCTTTGCCTTAGATCATGCTTGTGAGTTCATCCTCACTCAGAGATCTTAACAGAAATATTATCATCTGATTGTATTTATGAGTTCACCACTAAAGGATATGGAGCTGAGATGCCTAGATATTTAAAAAAAATCTTATGCTCTAGTGAAGGAGATAAATGAGTTTATACACTAAATTTTGATAAGAAAGGTATATGACATAGTTCCTGGTGCAACAGTAAAGACATTGTAAATGTAGAATAAGTTAGGAGAGAGAAGTGAAAAATGGGTGGCCACCATTCAGGAATATGACATGAAGATACAACCTATGAAGTTAGTGCGTGGAAAATATTTGACACAAATAATTTCTACAACGAAACCTAGATAAGTACAACAAGTTTATGTGTTGGTAGAAGTATCTCCAGATGAGTAGTATGATGATATTGTCTACTATCTACAAAATCATAAGTGTCCTTCCCATCTGAATCCAGTAGAAAGGAGAGCTTTGAGAATGAAGTGTTTGTTCATGCTTCAAGGGGTTATGTTGTATAGAAAGAATCATGATGGAATCTATTTGAGATCTTTTGGAAAATAAGTAGCAAAGAAAATTAGTGAACACTTTCACAATAAATTTAGAACCAGTCATGGAAGCAGTTTGGCTATAGCCCATCAAATCTCAAGGGCATGATACTACTTGTCTACACTATTCAAGGATGCATATGAATGCATAAATATATGTCACACTTACCAAATAGTTTTTTTATGCAAAATAAATCCTCTCGTGCCATTAAATCCTATCATTGAAGTGCAACCATTTGCTAAGTTTTGAGTAACATAGACACTAGGACAAGTAGAACTTTTATGTTCTTGATCAACCAGTCAGTAGATCATAGTGCCATAAAAAATAAAGTGTATGCGATCATTTTTAAGGATCTGATGATGTGGAATAAAGGTTATATATCCAATGTATTTGTATTTACATGATTAATGCAAGCATTTAAGGTAGATTTAATGGATCACATTGGAGATGCAAAAATGTGTTATCTATCTTGGAGATATAAAATTGTAGATCTTATCTTGATCTAACACGGTCATGATAAATCATTTTTCTCATCGATATTATCAATTAGACACATGGGTATATCATGGGAAATTAATTTCAAGATCATTTTCAAGTCGGTGCAAGTTGTTTATTTAAGGAATCAAAGAGAAGTTACATACATTTTTTATTGCTATTGTTAAAAGTTGTTTTGGGTGATTAGGGTTTTATGATTTTGAGTTGAAGTTGAGATCAAAGATCAAAGATCAAAGAGAAGTTATAGAGTACAGAAGTATAGAGTATACAGAGCTTATAGAATCTATTAATAATTCAAGTGCTACACTTAGATCATTTATGTTGTTGCCTTCCTAACAGTTGCAGTAGGTCAAAGCCCTTAACCTGGTGAACTCTAACAAGTTCTTATTGTAAATCCTTTAACAAGGTGACTTATTTATTGAAGTTTTAAATCCTCTAGCAAGGTAGATCACAGATGATCTCATGATACTCCTAACAATATACTATTCACTTTTAACAGGGTGAACCCTTAGAAAGGGTATTGTAGCTCCTAACAGGGAAAACTCATATAGTGCAGTTATTGGGCTTGTGGGTGTCATCCCCACTATGGTTTTTTCCCTCTTATAAGGGTTTCCATGTGAAAAATTATTGTGTTATATGTGTGAAATTCGTAGATGCTTGCTATTATTGTTTAATTCATATTTTCATAAGATACTTACTTTATAGGTTTGAGAATCATTACAGTAGTTATCTTGTTCAATGGTTGAATTAGCTGAGTATTTATTTGTACTAGTTCAACCACTCACAATATGACATGAAGATACAACCTATGAAGTTAGTTCGTGTACAAGCTTTGACACAAAAAATTGCTACAATAAGACCTAGATAAGTAAAACAAGTTTATGTGTTTGTAGAAGTATCTCCAGATGAGTAGTATGATGATATTGTCTACTATCTACAAAATCATAAGTGTCCTTCCCATCTAAATCCATTAGAAAGGAGAGATTTGAGAATGAATTGTGTGTTCATGATTCAAGGTGTTATGTTGTATAGAAATATGCATGATGCAATCTATTTGAGATATTTTGCAAAATAAGAAGAAAAGAAAATCATTGAACACTTTCACATCAAATTCAGAACGAGTCATGAAAGCAATTTGGCTATAGCCCATCAAATCTCATGGGCATGATACTACTATAGAAGTTGAGAAATCCAACTTCACAGATTGCCAAGAACACCTGCATGCAAATAACCTATTGCTAAATGGAAACCAAATAGACAGAAGCACGGGCTTGGAAAATCTCAGCAGAGTGAGAGCAAATTGTATTCCAAAGTAATGAAACAAAAATTACAAAAGTTCAACCTTAAAGGTTAAAAAAACCCTAAAAAAGGTAAAAGCTAGGTTGTGCAATATAATTAATATAAAATATTAATTAATATTTGCACCTAAGAGATAGCTTAACTGAAAATAGAGTACATAGACAACTTAATAATTAAATCAACATGATCTAATTAATAAGTGAAGATAAATAGATACTCTAACACCCCCCCTTAAGCGAAGCTCAAGAGGTAAGCTAACCTAGCATGGCTATGAAAGCAGGAAAAGAGGGTCCCAGAAACAAGGCCTGATCAAGTACCCAATACAAGGAAATCTCTATGAACCGGACATAAAGGAGAAAACCCAGTGGGAAAAACCCCTCTCCAAAAAGAGATAAAACAAACATGCTAAAAAAAACATGAAGGAAGGAAGGCCTCAACATGACCCCCTAAGGATAAATTCCATCACCCCAAGCATAGAACACAACTGAAGATAGTGCGAAGATGCAAAAGGTTTTGTGAAGATGTCAGCAACCTACGCGTCAGTGAGAATGTACTCCAAAGTGAGAATACCATCCTGAATCTGCTGACGGATGAAATGCATATGAAGCTCAATGTGTTTAGTGCACTAATGCTCCACCGGGTTATGGGAAATGTGAATAGCACTCTGATTATTGCACCACATAACAGTGGGACGATCAGGGGGAAAGCCAAACTCAGTCATCAACTATCAAAGCCATAGAATCTCCTGACTAGCATGCACTGCCGCTCTATACTCAGCCTCTGTAGATGAAAGTGTGCGAGCATTATTCTTATTGCACGACCATGTGATAGGACCAGAGCCAAGAAAAAAAACAAAGCCAGAAGTAGACTTTTGATCATCAACATCACCAGCCCAATCTGAGTCAGTGAAGCCAACAATGTGAGGAGCCCCTGATGTGTAATGAATGCCATACATAAGTGTGCCCTGAATGTATCTTAAAATACGCTTGGAAGCTTGCCAATAACTCTCATGAGGCTCATGTGAGAACTGAGAGACTAGACCAACTACAAAGGAGAGATCAGGATGAGTGTGTGTCAGGTATAACAAACTGCCAACCAACTATTGATACAATGTAGGATCCATTGAAGGTGAAGTGCAAGCGGTAGACAAAGTAACACCTGACTGAAAAGGTGTGGGAGCAGGCTTGCAATCAAGCATATCATAGAGCCGAAGCATGTCAAGAGAATACTTTTGCTGGTAAACAAAGATCCCAGATGGGGACTGAACAATCTACAGACCCAGAAAGAAGTGTAATAGACCAAGGTCAGTCATCTCAAACTACTCCATCAATGCGTGCTGAACATCCTGAATCATAGAAGATGAGCTACCTGTGATGAGAAGATCATCAACATATAGCACAAAAATCAAAACCTCATCCTCGAGATGTTGAATGTATACTGTAGGATCATAATGATAGCGTGTGAATCCTATAGAAAGCATAAAGGAGTCCATCTTCTCATACCAAGCCCGAGGGGCCTGTTTGAGACCATACAAAGAACACTGAAGTCTACAAACCAAGGAGGAATCCTACACAAATCCCTAAGGCTGCTCCATGTAAATCTCCTCAGTAAGATCACCGTACAAGAATGCACTCTTCACATCCATCTAAAAAATGGGCCATCCCTGAGAAACTGTAAGGGATAAGACAAGGAAAATAGAGTTCATCTTGGCGACAGGGACAAATGTCTCAGTGTAATCAATACCCTCAACCTATGAAAAACCCTTTGCAACAAGATGTGCCTTGTACTTATCAATAGAACCATTAGCAGCAAACTTAGTATGATACAACCACTTGCATCACACTAACTTTCTTCCCTTAGGAAGAGAACAAAGATCCCAAGTGTGATTCTTCATCAAAGAAGAATACTCCTCCTCCATAGCACTGTCCTACTCAGTATGTCCTGTCGCTGCCACAAATGTCTGGGGATCACCACAAATAGCATGACTCAGAAGGCTAGAACCCACAATATGAGACCGGGTGTGACGGGAAGTGGAAGGGTCACCAACCAGAGATCCTACAGCATCAACTGTAACATGAGCCAATCTAGGCATCGGTGGATGATCCTATGGTGGAGGTAAATGGGGATCACCAAGATCATCATCCTCATCATCCTGAAAAGAAACTGGAAGAGATGAGGGAGTAGTGGTAAGTGAAGTAGACTTTGGAAGTGGGGTATCTACTGCATGAAGGTGCTCATCAAACTGGACATCCCGTCAAAATAGGACCTCTCTGGAATCAGGGTCAAACAACCTATATGCCTTAACATCCTCACAGTAGCCAACAAAAATGAGGTGTTGGCTCTTCCGCTCCATTGCTCTCCTCTGAGCATCAGGCACAAATGCCCATGCTTCACTACCAAAAACTCCGAATGAAGATACATCAGGCTTGACATGAGACCAAGCCTCCTCAGGAGTCATATGTCAAACTATCATGTGAGGCATCCGATTCTAAATATAGTTGGCACAATTGACTACCTCTACCCAAAAAGATGAATCCATGGACCTGGACTGTATCATACAATTAGCCATCTCCCAAAGTGTTATATTCTTTCTCTCTGCCACACCATTCTACTGAGGGGTGTAGGGCACTAAAAATCAATGTTGAAGACCATGTTCAAAGAAAAAATCCCTGAAAGCTTGGTTCACATACTCCCCCCATTATTTGTGTGTATCCAGTGAATAGAAAGACCAGATTGCTTCTCCACAAATGTCTTAAAGACTCAAAATGAATCAAAGACATCAGACTTGTAGTTCAAAAAGTACACCCATATGCGCCTAGAGAAGTCATCAATGAAAGTAAGCACATATTTGGCACCAGAAAAAGGAGTAGGAAATGACATGAGGTCACTATGAATCAACTCCAATGGTGCCAAGGCATGAGTAGCTCATCCGTGAGGAAAACAATCCATATGTTTTTTTCCAAGAACACAACCCTGACAAACCCCATTAGTGCAAGTAATCTATGGAAGCCCAAGAACAAGTGCATGTGTTCTCATCTGCTAAAGATATATATAATTGACATGGCCCAAACACTCATGCCAAATTTTTCTCACTGAATCTACATGTGCAATAAGATAGGAACATGTGCCAGTAGAAGACTCAAATCCATCAAATTTGTATAGGTGGGATGCAGTGTCAACACTCCCAGTAGCCACAATCATATCAAAATCATGTAAGTCCCAAATAACCACATCATGTGGTGAGAACTCAACTATCTTACCAGAGCCAGAGTGGCAAATCTGATAGATAGACAATAGGTTTGTCAAAATGTCAGGGACAAAAAGAACATCCTGAAGAGAACCCCCAGCTAATGCAACAGAACCAGAACCCAAAACTGAAAGATGAGATGAGTTCCCAATAGAAATCTGTGAAGTAGCACAAGGAGCAAGTGAGGTGACCAACCGTTGAGTGTGATTCATGTGGTGAGAGGCATCAGAATCAAGAATCGAGGTGGGCTCATAAGTTGTTGCTCGTGCAGTAAGAGCATGACCTTTCCCTATAGGGGAGGATGTGGACTGAGGAGCTGAAATTTGATGCTCCTGTATGGCTTCCTCTAAAGCCTCCAAACATTTCTAGCACCTAGAAATAGGATGTCCATCCTTTCCACAAAAGCTACAGGTCTCAATTAATTTCTTCTTAGTCTTGGAGGTAGACCTAGTAGAATTTGAAGAATATTTACCCTTGGAAGGGTTAGCTGAAGGTTTGGAATCAATTTTCTATGCAGGTTTGGAGGAATACTCATTGCTTGCTGAATATTTCTTTGATTTGGCTTTCTATTTTGGTTTCCCCTGTGAAGACTGAGCAACCAATGCTTGGCTAGAAGAGCCAGAAGCATCCATCTATTGGATCTTTGCCTGTTCCCGTGTCAATCGATCACAGAATGTCTCAAATGAAGGCATGGTGTGTCTAGTACCCAAAGAATCCATGGTGGAGTAGAAAATAGAAGAAAAGATATGATACTATCCTCTCAACTTTGAGAGTATCAGGAAGATACACTCATCATCTGTCTTGTTTCTCCCACATCCCTGCAAAACTGAGCGCTGAGATTTGAACTTCATCAAGAAGTCCTCCATAGTGGGAAAGCTGGTAGGAGTCAAAGTGGTCAACTCTGCATCAAGCTATAGTACCCAGAACTCATTCACTATGCCAAACAAATCTGAAAACTTACCCCAAATGGACCTAGGAGTTGTCAAACCATCCAGGTGAAAAAGGAGACTGTCAGAGATGTTCATTGCAATCAAGCCCATGGCTTCATCCATTTTATTCTTATGCTAAAGAACCTCAAAAGGATATTATATTACAAGTTGGTTTTCATCTAGACATGACCATAAGCCACATGACATGAGTAGCCTGGTCATGTGTGCTTTCCAGGTGTGGTAATTGTGCGGTGTCAGCTAGGCCACAGAGGGGTCCAAATTAAGAGAAGAAGAAGACAGAAGTAGAAGGGTCGCTTCTAAATTTAAATGATAGAAAGAAAAAGCACCCCCCCACAATGTATAATTCTATCCCCTATACAACAAAGAAACAATTACTGAAAGCACAAAAAATGAGAAGAAAACCTGAACACCAGATGTAGAGATGGAGGAAACAGAAGCCTCTACTTCAATGCCAAAAATGAGAGATCAAATAGCTGAATTAGCAATCAAGACTAGCACCATTTCTTCTGGCTCAGAAACACCTTTCTGATGATGTTTTTTTTTTTGAAAACGGACACCGTATGCTCAAGTTATGGCCAAAAAACCAACGATGCCTCCGAAAAACAACTCTCTGGAAAAAACTAGAGACAGGAAAAAATTTGACGGTCAAACGGCCATCGCCCATCTACGGCAAAAAATTTGATGGCCACATGGCCGTCAGAGCACCATCGGCCGGAAAAAAATTTTGGTTGCCGGAAAAATCACAAGTTGCAAGAAAAAATTTGAAAAAAAACTGCCAGAAAAAAACTAGCAAGTGATGTCACTACTGACATCACCTGTCACTGGCAGGTGGTCCGGCAATGGCGGGCCAATTGCTAGCCCTAGTGGAAGTGGCGGTCGGGCTGCTCCTGGGCAGTTCCCAGGCGGCAGCTCTGCTGCTGGCTGCTTCGCCGGTGGTGGTGGCCGGTGGGTGGCGTAGGCTAGGCCGGGTGGCACGGTGGTGGTCGCTCTGGCAGCGCATCCGAGGAGCCCTAAAAAGGGTTATTTTTTAATTTTTTTTCTCGGGAAGCATGTCGTACGGCCTAGGAGGGAAAAAAAATTCCCAGAGGTCACTGTGACCAAAAACAGCAAACTTTATATGTATTTCGACTCTCCCGGGCCTTCTGAACACAATGGTGGAGTCCATTTTGGCTCAAAGTGCTCTAGAAAATAGTGACTTGTCCAAAATGAAGAAAAAACTCTAGAGAAGTTGTGGCTTTCATCTTCGAATCATGACTTCAAAAAACCCTCAGACTAGGCAGTAGCAGGGAAGCTCTGATACCATGTAGAAGTTGAGAAATCCAACTTTACAGATCGCCAAGAACACCTGCATGCAAATAACCTGTTGTTGAAAGGAAACCAAAGAGACAGAAGCACAAGCTTGGAAAATCTCAGCGAGTGAAAGTAAATTGTATTCCAAAGTAATGAAACAATAATTACAAAAGTTCAACCTTAAAGGTGAATGAAACTCTAAAAAGGGTAAAAGCTAGGTTGCGCAATATAATTAATATAAAATATTAATTATATGCACCTAAGAGACAACTTAAGTGAAAATAGAGTACATAGACAACTTAGAAATTAAATCAACATGATGTAATTAATAAGTGAAGATAAATAGATACTCTAACAACTACTTGTCTACACTATTCAGGGATGCATATGAACGCATAAATATATGTCACACTTACCAAATAGTTGTTGTACACAAAATAAATCCTCTCATGCCATTACATCCTATCATTGAAGTGCAACCATTTGCTAAGTGGGGCCTAGACTTTATCAGTTTGATTAATCCACCTTCTTCAGCACAACACAAGTGTATCCTAATTTATATAGATTACTGCACATGATTGGTTTTCCCTTTCATTCCCTGTTGGTTTTCCTTTTGCTTTCAGTTTCTCATTTTGGTTTTGTTCCCTTCCCCCTGCGGGATTTTTAGTTTCTCTCGTAGTTTAGTTGTTTTTGGATTTTGTTTTTTGTAGTTTGGGTTTTTCTTCCCCTTGTGCCACTTCCCTCAAGTGGTTTTGGTTTTTGTTGGTCCAAGTGACTGGAAAGTTAGGGAGTTTTCATTTGCAAGAAAGGCGATGGTATTTTCACTCACTAAGGATTCCACTAAGTTTTTTATATTCCATTTCCATGATAACTATTTGAGAAGATTCTTAGAAGTTGAAATTGTCTTTCTTATGTTATTATTAGGTTAGAACATGCACTTGACTTAGGAGATTATTCATATAATGTGTCTCAATATTTAAACTCTAAGGTTACTATTGGTTTGATTTATGTAGTAGTAAGGAGTCATGTATATTGTTGTCATTGATGTCAACTAAGTGTGTATAGTGCAATTGAGGGACTATAAGTCATAATATTCAACAGGTAAAGTGAAGGTATAATCGGTAAGAAGGTATACTGAAGTTTGATTAATTCCAAAAGATAGGTAGACTATTCAAACAACATTTTGGTAAAGGTCATGTAATTAACATAATTATGTGGAGTGGTCACAAATAAAGACTCAACAAGTTCACATTGCAATGTGGTTCCAACCACAACACATTTGGTTGAACGGTGATAAAGTTTTGAGTAACATAGACACTAAGACAAGTAGAACTTTTATGTTCTTGATCAACTAGTCAGTAGATTATAGAGTCATGAATAATAAAGTGTATGCGATCATTTTTATGGATATAATGATGTGGAATAAAGGTTATATATCCAATGTATTTGTATTTACACGATTGATGCAAGCATTTAAGACAGATTTAATGGATCACATTGGAGATGCAAAAATGTGTTATCTATCTTGGAGACATAAACTTGTAGATCTTATCTTGATCTAAGGCGGTCATGATAAATCATTTTTATCATCGAGATTATCAATTAGACACATGGTTCTTTCATGGGAAATCAATTTGAAGATCATTTTCAAGTCGGTGCAAGTTGTTTATTTAAGGAATCAAAGAGAAGTTACATAAGTTTTTATTGCTATTGTTAAAAGTTGTTTTGGGTGATTAGGGTTTTATGATTTTGAGTTGAAGTTGAGATCAGAGATTAGAGACAAGTTATAGAGTACAGAAGTATAGAGTATGGAGAGCTTATAGGATCTATTAATAAATCAAGTGCTACACTCAGATCATCAATATTTTTTCCTTCCTAACAGTTGCAGTAGGTCAAATCCCTTAACTTGGTGAACTCTAACAAGTTCTAATTGTAAATCCTTTAACAAAGTGACTTATTTATTGAGGTTTTAAATCCTCTACCAAGTTAGATCATAGATGATCTTATGATACTTCTAATGGTTTACTAGTCACTTTTAACAGGGTGAACCCTCAGAAAGGGTATTGTAGCTCCTAACAGGGAAAACTCATATACTGCAGTTATTGGGCTTGTGGGTGTCATCCCCACTGTGGTTTTTTCCCTCTTATAAGGGTTTCCACATGAAAATTATTGTGTTATATATGTGAAATTCATGGATTATTTTTATTATTGTTTCATTCATATTTTCATAAGATACTTACTTTATAGGTTTGAGAAGCATTGCAATAGTTATCTTGTTCAGTGGTTGAATTAGCTGAATATCTACTTATACTGATTAAAACACTCAGGAATATGACATGAAGATACAACCTATGAAGTTAGTTCATGGAAAATATTTGACACAAAAAATTGCTACAACAAGACCTAGATAAGTACAACAAGTTTATGTGTTGGTAGAAGTATCTCCAGATGAGTAGTATGATGATATTGTCTACTATCTACAAAATAATAAGTGTCCTTCCCATCTGAATCCAGTAGAAAGGAGAGCTTTGAGAATGAAGTGTTTGTTCATGATTCAAGGGGTTATTTTATATAGAAATAATCATGATGGAATCTATTTGAGATGTTTTTGAAAATAAGAAGCAAATAAAATCATTGAACACTTTCACAGCAAATTCAGAACTAGTCATGGAAGCAGTTTGGCAATAGCCCATCAAATCTCAAGGGCATGATACTACTTGTCTACACTATTCAAGGATGCATATGAAAATATATGTCACACTTCCCAAATAGTTTTTGTACACAAAATAAATCCTCTCATGTCATTACATCATGTCATTGAAGTGCGCCCATTTTCTAAGTGGGGCCTAGACTTTAACGGTATGATTAATCCACCTTCTTCAGTACAACACAAGTGCATTCTAATTTCTATAGATTACTACAAATGATTGGTTTTCCCTTCCATTCCTTTATGGTTTTCCTTTTTCTTTCAGTTTCTTGTTTTGGTTTTTTTCCCTTCCCCCTATGGGATTTTTATTTTCTCTCATAGTTTAGTTGTTTTGGATTTTGTTTTTCGTAGTTTAGGTTTTTCTTCCCCTTGTGTCACTTCCCTCAAGTGGTTTTGGTTTTGGTTGGTCCAAGTGACTGGAAGGTTAGGGAGTTTTCATTTTCAATAAAGGCGATGGTATTTTCACTCACTGAGGATTCCACTAAGTTTTGTTTATTCCATTTCCTGGATAACTATTTGAGAAGATCCTTATAAGAAGTTGAAATTGTCTTTCTTATGTTATTATTAGGTTAGAACATGCACTTGACTTAGGAGATTAATCATATAATGTGTCTCAATATTTGAACTCTAAGGTACTATTGGTTTGATTGATGCAGTAGTAAGGATTCATGTATATTGTTGTCATTAATGTCAACTAAGTCTGTACAGTGTAGCTGAGTGACTATAAGTCATAATATTCAACACGTAAAGTGAAAGTATAATCGGTAAGAAGGTATCCTAAAGTTTGATTAAGTCCAAAAGATAGGTAGACTATTCAAACAACATTTTGGTGAAGGTCATATAATAAACATAATTATGTAGAGCGGTCATAGATAAAGACTCAACAAGTTCACATTGCAACATGGTTCCAAACACAACACATTTGGTTGAGCGGTGATAAAGTTTTGAGTAACATAGACACTAAGACAAGTAGAAATTTTATGTTCTTGATCAACCGGTCAGTAGATCATAGAGTCGTGAATAATAAAGTGCATGCAATAATTTTTAAGGATATGATGATGTGGAATAAAATTTATATATCCAGTGTATTTGTATTACATGATTGATGCAAGAATTTAAGATAGATTTAATGGATCACATTGGAGATGCAAAAATGTGTTATCTATCTTGGAGATATAAACTTGTAGATCTTATGTTGATCTAATGCGGTCATGATAAATCATTTTTCTCATCAAGATTATCATTAGACATATGGTTCTATCATGGGAAATCAATTTGAAGATCATTTTCAAGTCGGTGAAAGTTATTTATTTAAGGAATCAAAGAGAAGTTACAGAAGTTTTTTATTGATATTGTTAAAAGTTGTTTTGGATGATGAGGATTTTATGATTTTGAGTTGAAGTTGAGATCAGAGATTAGAGACAAGTTATAGAGTACAGAAGTATAGAGTATGGAGAGCTTATAGGATCTATTAATAAATCAAGTGCTACACTCATGTCATTTATGTTTTTGCCTTGCTAACAGTTGCAGTAGGTTAAATCCCTTAACCTGGTGAACTCTAGCAAGTTCTTATTGTAAATCCTTTAACAGGGTGACTTATTTATTGAGGTTTTAAATACTCTAGCAAGGTAGATCATAGATGATCTTATGATACTTCTAATAGTGTACTTAACAGGGTGAACCCTCAGAAAGGGTATTGTATCTCCTAACAGGGAAAACTCATATGCTACAGTTATTGGGCTTGTGGGTGTCATCCCCACCGTGGTTGTTTCCCTCTTATAAGGGTTTCCACATGAAAATTATTGTGTTATATGTGTGAAATTAGTGGATGCTTTTTATTATTGTTTCATTCATATTTTCATTAGATACTTACTTTATAGGTTTGAGAAGCATTACAGTAGTTATCTTGGTCAGTGGTTAAATTAGCTGAATATCTATTTGTACTGATTCACCCCCCCCCCCCCTCTCAGTACCTATNTTCCCCCCCCCCCCCCCTCTCAGTACCTATCATTCCCAACAATTGGTATTAGATCTTAGGTCCTTCTAGTGATAATTCTAATAGCTTGAGTTAAATATCTATTATCATGGAGGAGTATAGGTATGAGATGCAACTTGATAATGAAAACAAGATGATCATTGCTCTAATGGAAAAGTTGAGACACTCTCTTGCAAAGAGAAGAGAACTTGTTGATCAACTAGGTGAAAGTCAAAACTACATAGAACAACTATCTAAAGGAAGTCCATCTAAAGAATTTGTGGCAAATCTATTGGAAAAGAATAAGAAGCTTAAAGAACATACAACCAATCTGAAGAGAGAACTGGAAATTCAATCTGTCAAGATGTGTGAAGATCTGGAAGAGAAAAGGAGTGTAGTAGCTGCCAAGAAGCTTGTTGATGATGCCCTAAAAGCAAAAGGTGAAGAACTTGTCAAACTAAGAAAAGAATATACCCTATATGAAAATCAAATGCAGATATTTTTATAGAGAGATTTCAAGTATTAGCTGAGAATGAAAAACTGAGGAAGATGAATGAGTCATTGAGGAAAGAACTAGAAACTGAAAAAGAAGAAAATGAAAAAGTGAAAAGATACGATGAAAGCTCATAAAATCTTGATGAACAATTTAAGATTCAATGAAGACACAAAGATACAACCGTTCTAGGTTATTTAGGAGAAGGAACAATTGAATTAGGAGAATCCTATAATGTTGAACCTAAGGAAGCACAGAAAGATCAGAAGGTAGATCCAGTCAATTCAAGTAAGAAACCTAACAAACCTACTTGCTATAACTGTGAAACGTTTGGTCATACTGCAAATGTGTGTAGGAACATACTGATGAATAGACCCTAATCTTTTATTGGTTATTTTTACAATTGTCACAAGTATGGTCATTCTTCATATGAGTGCAGATCTAACAGTAGCTCTAGTACTGCTAACTTTGATGGATATTGTTTTTCATACAACAAGTATGGACACAAAGTTGAACATTGTAGGTCAAGAGTATATGCACCTAGGTCACCTATTCCATCAATGAATACTGCTAGAAGGGAAAGAAAATTCAATAATACATGTTTTGTATGTGATAACTATGGAAACCTAGCAATGTATTGCAGAATAAGAACTATGAGAAAGCCTGTTTTGTCTGTCATAACAAAGGTCATATAGAAAAAGATTTTTGGTTTGAGAATCTATCACCTCACTAGTTTGAAGATAGAAAAGGAAAGTTGGTTGCTCATATTGACGAAGTCAGAAGTGATATGAAGAAGACTTGGGTAAAGAAAGGTGAACTAAATTCCTGTGAGTTGACTAAGACCTCCACAAGTTGAGGAAATGCTGATGTTCCATTGGTAAACTAAGAATGTTATTTTCTTAGGGGGGGCACTTAAGAGACAAATCCATTACTGATCCCCTAAACTAAAGAGTGGTAAAGATCTATATGCACATTATGGTGTATGTTTATATGATTTTATATTTTGAGATTGTGTATGGACCGCACTGAGATTTCAAGGTCAAACATCTATTTGAGAGTGGTTAGTGATGTTGGTTGTGCACCAACTGACGGTTAAGTTTCAATCGGTGACATGCCACTATTCCTACTATTGATGTATGCAACATTTATTTCTCTAGCGGTATTTATAAAGGGAAAAAGTAACTTCTTTTCTCACACTTTACTTTCGTTTGAAGAATTAGAAAAGATATCTTAAGTTAGTATGTGCAAAAACTTACTTTTGTGATCAAGATCTAGAGATTATTTCACATTGAGTTTTCATGGAGCTCTAACCTGTGTAGTGCAGAGTATTATTTCATTCGGTGGTTAGAATTGTGTGTTGTTGCAGTTGGTCGTAATGGCAGAGAATGTTAATACACCTATTTTGGTAAACATTTCTAAGGAACCTCGACCTATATTCAAATTGCATTCAAGAAAAGCAGCTGAGATAGATATGTTTGGTGCCCTATCCACTATTTTTTGTGATGTGATGTTGATTGAATATGTTTATTCTTACATGTTAGAATTAATCTTTCCTTGGTATCTATGTAATTAAAAGATATACCAAGGTCTTGTCTTATATTTGTAATTCCTTTCATAAGGAAATTAGATATTCCTCCTTAAGAGGATTCCTACACATGGCACACACCAAATGTGAATGTGGCACACATAGAGTATGGGAGTTACATGCAAACTCCTCCACTCATCTCTACTTAAGAGATGGCTCTCACACACTTCTTAGGGTTCTAGGTTGGATTTCTTCTCTCCTCTCTCATTCTCATTCTTGTAATATTGTAATGAGCTTATTGCTCTCATTCTTTAGGCTTTGTGTCATATTCATATTATTCACAAGGGGTTTTTTCTTGTTTTTTCCCTTTCAAAATTCTTGAGCTCTTGTCTTGGTTCTTGGAGAATTTTGGTGAACTTGTGGTTGATCTATTGAAGGAAAATCTCTCTCTCTCTCTCTCTCTCTCTCTCTCTCTCTCTCTCTCTCTCTGCATTTGGTAAATCTCTTCCATTGCATACTCTCTTGGATTCTATCCTTATCTTTTTCATTTTACTTTATGTT
>MU227859.1:5436619-5447311 GCA_018584345.1 Thuja plicata | reverse complement strand
TGTATGTATATGAGAGGATAGTTTGTAAGGCACTCTATCTCAGTCGCATGTAGTTTGTAAGGCACTCTACAGTATCTCTATTAGTTTATCTCTGTTGATTCATGTTTTCATTGACTCTTTGCCCAAGCGATAGGCACTGGTCTAAAGTATACTTTGCAGTTTGTTACTCATCCAATATTAAAATCAATTTAATCAAAATACTCTCGTTACTAAGAACAAACAAACTGAACTCAGTAAGGACCTATGTCAGCAGGACAGTGTCCACTTTGTTGATCCCTTAAAGAGTGGATCATTAGGTTATCCCTCCTACAATAAAAGGAAGAAGGATGAAAATCCTTATATCACTGATTCTTGTTATATTTAAGACCACAAGTTTGTATGGTTAAATCTTGCATCTGGTTATGCTTGGTCATTTGCAAGGTGATTTATAAGTTGGTTTAACAAAGATACATAGAAAATCAGTGTCCACACTATAATATACTGTGTAAACAGTAACCATAAAAGGTAAAACCTGCCTGAGTATATGTGGAGCTCAAAAATGAAGAAGGACCTTATCCAGTCCTTAGCAATTAGGCTTTTCTTGTCTCTGAATCGGTATTAGAAGGCATGGTGTTCAAGTAATCATTTCAAACACTGTGGTTCATACAAGAAAAATCCCTAACAACACACACCAAATATGAATGTGGCACACATAGAGTATGGGAGTTACATGCAAACTCTACCACTCGTCTCTACTTAAGATATGGCTCTCACACACTTCTTAGGGTTCTAGAGTTCTCATTGGGGTTCTAAGTTGGATTTCTTCTCTCCTCTCTCATTCTCATTCTTGAAATATTGTAATCAGCTTATTGCTATCATTATTTAGGCTTTGTGTCATATTCATATTATTCACAAGGGGTTTTTTCTTGTTTTTCCCCTTTCAAAATCCTTGAGTTCTTGTCTTGGTTCTTGGAGGATTTTGATGAACTTGTGGTTGATCTATTGAAGGAAAATCTCTCTCTCTCTACATTTTGTAAATCTCTTCCATTGCATACTCTCTTGGATTCTTTCCTTATATTTTTCATTTTACTTTATGTTTATAACATTACATTCATTGTAGAATCAAAGAATTGGGAGCTAAATAAATCAGGAAAGAATACAAGGATTTGTGTATCAATGGAAAGTTGAAAGTTGAGCACAAAACTTACAAGAAAGGGATTTGACTTATGTTGTGGACATACCCAAAAAAAATTATCATGATTGGATATGTTATGTGTCGAGAAGAATGCATGATCAATACATATGGCTAGATAGACTAAAAAAGATTTTAAAGACATTGATTCATAAAGTTACAAGATTTCGAGCATAAGGTTAAGAATGTACATTGAGAATGGTTGAAACTTACTTGGTCACTGAACCTACCAAATCTAAACTGGACAGGAGAGCGATGACTATTGAGAATATTGGAGATAAGGAAGTCTATTTTGCATATATGGTGATAGGATATGGAGTTTATAAGTCGAGTCGAATCAACATTGGGCCTGGTGGAGTAATTCAGGCTGCCTATCAAATTGTGAAGGATAATTCAACATATGAAATATGTGAGATGATAAGAAGCCAATTTTTGGCAAACATCGAAATGATTAAGAGAGACAAAAGACAGTCATTCAAGTATGGAGCCCTATTGGTATATATGTTTTTCTGTGTTCAAAAGTTTTTCCCCACTGAAGGAAATGTCACAAGGTCAAGGGAAAAATTGGTAGTTATGCAAATCAATGAATTCATAAAGGAAATAGGGAATAACTTCAATAAGGTCATGTGGGAATATTTTAAAGATTTCCAATCTAAAATGCATAAATGAGAAAGGATTCCAGCTAGCATTGTATAGAATTACAAGAGTGATAACTATTTTCTTGTTGACACTGATTCATGTATTGTGCGAGTTGTGGAACCTAGGACATGTTGGATTTCTTCTATGGGTTATGAAGTAGAAAGTGATATAATAAATTTGCATGTTGATGATTTGTTGTCAAAACCATTAGACAAAATAGCGCAGAGATTTGGAACTTATGATGAAGTTGTTTCTAAAATTCAAAAGGAATTAAAGAAATTGGTCTTAGAGAGAGAAACTATAAGAGTGGCATCTAACCTAGAGCAGAATCTTGGAAGCCATGATGTAGGTACATCTCGCACTACTGCAACCCTAACTGTAGCTAAGAGAAAACAAAGTAAACCAACTACTACTAAATTTGAGTCTGGAAGGGAATCTTCAAGGAAGTAAAGACAACACATTTCTATTCCAAAAAGAATATATAAGAAAAAGAGAATTTTAACTAATGAAGAAAGGATAGCATCAAATAATGATACCTCTAAACTAAAGAAGAATGGCAAAACAAAGTTGGTCTCTGCTATTGATGATATTTTGAAAGGTATTGTTGACAATGGTAGACTTTTTATTGGAAAAAGATACACTTTGGGGAGAAGTGAAGATAAGAAGAAAATCAAAGATGCAATTCTATATCATTTTCATATATTTTGCAGAATACCTTTGGAAATACATTCTTGAATTCCTAATGATTTATATCAGGAAATTTTTTCTAGATGGAGTGATGCATTACAGTTGGATAGAGAGATTGTGGAGAGAGAACTTATTCAAGCTCAACTAGAGTTATGTGTAGAAGATGCTATGATAATGATTACTGCTCACAAGCATACATTCAATATTAAGAGCAGAGTGTCTAGACTTCTAATTGATGATACACAAAGTGTACATGATGAAATTGTTGAGACATGGAGAGAACTACTACAAGTAAATACAATTATAGCCCAAGAAGAATAAGTTCATACAGATTCAAATGAACCAATACAAGGAAATGACACATTGTTTATAGATCAGACAACTGGGAATATTGTTCTCGACATTCCTAACTTAGTGAAGGAAATTGGACCACAAGACTGGTGGTGATGAGATCACGGGAAAGAAGGATTCATGATTGATTTTGGAAAAAAAACAAGAGATGATTTATGCCAATAAAGAAGAGAAAGATGAAGAAAACAAGCAGGTGAAGATTCTAAAGAAGTTTGAAGAAGAACCTGAGATTTCAAAGGACTTAATTCTTGTAGTATCTAGTGCACAAAAGAAGCATAAACCAATAATTATTGTTGAATATGAAGAATAAATTGATGAAAAAGATTTACTGACCACACCGATAGATATATCCTAACTGAAACCTAAAGAATTGATTAAACTTTAGGAACAATTAAGGGTTTAGGGTGTGAGAAACAAGATGAAATCAAAGAAGAAGAAGACACGAGTATTAAGGAAAGCTAGAGACATCCTAGCTTATTTAGTGCCTGAGATAACATATGATGAAGATGACAGGACTATTGATCAGATGGACACACTTGTGAAGGTTATTCTACATCAAGGCCTAGACTTGCAAACTCTTGTAGTGAGGCATACAGAGGAGAACTTATTGAAGAAGATGACAAGAAAAATGATGGAAAAGATTACAAAAGATAGAATCAAATTATTAGACTTTATAAATAAAGTTAAGAGTGCATTGATTGAGGCATGACAACTGATTATAAAACTATCAAGGTATTCAAACTTTGTTCAAGATTTGGAGTGATGCGCAGCTAAATCTGAGAAGGAGTTGGAGAACTTAAGTGATCAACTTGATCCTATTAGAAACACTAAGAGGGGGCGGTGAATCAGTGTCTGTCTATTTATTCTATTTCAGCAACTTTAAACATAAATCAAATATATATCAATTGAAGCTTAACACAAGAACACATAACACATGATATAATTATGGGGAAACCTTGATCAGAGGAAAACCCCAGTGGGAATTAGTACCCACAAATATTGCACTAGTATAATGAACCTGTTAAAGTTCCTTTGCCCTGTTAGGAGCAGTCTTTGCAATGCAAGTACAATGACCTAGTTAAGGGTCTAACCCCATTAGGATTCTTTTACAAATAACCTGGTTAGGGGTGAGGACTCACTGTCCAAGAAGCTCACTGCTCAGTAGGATGAGGGCTACAACCTCCTTGATAATAGATATACACTATATCCAAAAGTGAACTGTTGTATGTGACACAATTTTCTGATCAGTTCTGATTATGCATTGATGCTCTTATACTCTTAAAGAGATTTATCTCATTCTGACATCTTATACTCTTCTTTTATATCTCTGCTCTACTTATTCAACCACACATGTTAATACAACTTTGCATGTTATATATATATATATATATATATATGTCCATGCCTGAATAGACGCGACTATAAACAAGACCTTAGTCGGCCTAAAAAAAACATTCACAACACTTCCAAACAAATTGGATTAAGCATGTATAAAATAATGTTTAATACATTATTACAAACTTATTACAATAGGTGCTTAGTGTTTACAAAATAAAATATTACACGCTAATCAAAAAACTAAAGTCGGCTTCATACTCTATTTTCTGGACTGCTAGTGTACTTGTTCTTTCTGTAACTTATCTGTACTGACATTCTATACCAGGTGTGTATAGGATAAGCATAAAAACATATCATACAGCTTATGTCTAAAGGCGCTTAGTCTGAATAGGTCATACACATGTGCGCTGGTGCTCTGACCATCTGTATATCTTTGTTCTACCTTGTCTTCTATACTTAGTCAATTTCCACTTTAGAGTTTGCTGTCAAAACTTCATATGACTTTGTTGCCATAATGACAACACAAAATAAGTTATATACTCCCTGGGAGTCAACTTGCCAACAATCTCCCCCTTTTTCATTAATGGAAACAAAGGAATGTGGCCAAGTTACTCAAGATTGACTAACACCAAAAATTGTATATTATCTTCCTTTAACATATACTATATCATATTTCTTTGCATATATATACACTACTCCTCATACATAATTTACTCCCCCTTTGACATTAATGACAAAGGTGTCATAATTGTAAGTCTCTAGATACTTACTCCATGTACACATCTGGATAAGCTATCTGTAGATTCTTGATCTCTTGCTGCTAGAATTCCTTTAGTGCATCAATTGTTTGTAGATGGGTGCATAAGGCATATGTAAGATTTTCCATCTTTGTTAGATCCATGTTGGGTCCTAGATCATAGGTAGCAATGGTTGCATCAATCTATTTAATGTTCTCATCTAGAACTGCTAAGGAGGGCGCAAGTACATTTCTCAGTTGAGTCTGCTTGATCCTTATCCTACTGATCTCCATTTTAGCTTTTTCTATCTTGTCTATCTAACCTTGATAGATATTGTTGCAGATGTTTATGTCTTGGGATGATGTTTCAACTGATTGTCTTATGTTATCAACCAAGATATCTACCTCTTCTATCTTTTTGATATGTTCAGAGGTGAGTTTGCCTCTGTCCATGCAATTTGCTATAACCTTTATGCCTGTTGATGCCAACTCTTTCAACATTGTCTGACCAATCTTTAGTGACTTTAAATCTAAGGAAAAATTCTTTATCAATTCATTCAATCTTTCCTTTTTATACTCATCTTCTTCAATTCTAGTAGTTGATTCTACAAACCTTGAAAGTGTGCTTTGAAGCTTGTTAGGATGCTATCTACATCATCAACTGACTGAATTTTAGCTACTTTCTTATTTGCAGGCACTAGGTCATTCAGAATGTTCACTGACTCCAAAAAGAGAGGGTTTCTCATAACTTGTTTCTCTTTGGATTTTTCCATGGATAGGACATTGATCTTGATCAAGTCTTCTTCTCCCCATGCATCTAGACTTGTTGAGATAGGAGTTAAACTTGACAACAATGAAGTTGATGGTTGAATGGATTGGGTGAATATAGTATTCTAACTAGTATCCATACATTCACTTTTTATTGGGATCTCCATGACTGGTGTCTCATTAGTTTGATTATCTTCCTCTTTATTCAAATATGTTGAATCTTCAACGGGAACTTCATCTTGTTGTAAAGATATGTCATCAGCGCATACCTCCTTTGTCTCTTCAGTGCTTACAAATGCTTTTTCAACTTTGCCCATGTCATTATCAAAAGTGGTCATGGATATATTGACATCATCAATTACAATAGTTTCTTCTGAATCTTTGGCTATATCAGAAGGTGATGTGATCTTGGGCGCTGAAACTTGTGGGCCTATCATATGCACACCTTGAATTACTGGTTCTGTAACCTATTTGGGAGGAACTAGAGTTGCCTTAGCTGTAGGCATCATTGATGGATACATATGTCTATCCATAAATACCTTCTCAAAAGCTTTCTAAGTCTCTTCACTAACCAAATCATACTCTTTATTCATGATATGGAGTGTTCTAGTTTTGGTTCTAAGATGAGGTTTTACTAAGTCCAATAGTATAGCTTTCTCATCATGCGAACAAATAGGGAGAAGACTATCTAATGTTTCTTCTCTTATCCTCATATCCTCTTCAATTGCTTTCCTTTTTAATATGTCCAGTATGTTCCATACTTTTTCTAGTATGACTATCTTGAGTTCCAATACTTGCTTCTTGAACTTAATCATATGAGATATAATCATTGAATGAATTTCTGATTTGTCTATCTCTTGATACTTATCATAGACATTCTTGATAGATTCTAGTCTTCCTTCATTAACAATTCTATTCTTTAGGAATGTTAGAATGGGCTTGAATCCTACCTCAGGAGGGCTTGTGTGTTCTTTACCTTTCTCCTTGTGGTCCTTGAGGATGGATTACTTGTGGGAAATTTCTTCTTCCTTCTAGACAACTTGCTGGGTACATAAGGTGGAGAGGATTCTAGATCAATGGTAGTTGATGGCGCAGATGTTCCTTCGTCAGATTTCTTTTTCTTCTTCTTAGGCATATCATCAGACTTTTCCTTTTTCACTTCTGTGGGATTTTTCTCAAGTTCTTTAGCTATCTTGGCTTCCCTAGCTCTATCTATGTCTTCTTGTGTAACACCATGAACTTTTATAATATTTGAAGTAATCCTTGATGCCTTCCTTTTGTTGTATGTACTGTATAAGATAGAATCAACTTGATTTGTCTTTTCTCTATGAGTACCCCATCTAGGTTCATTGGGATCCTTGGGCACAGATAGGAGGACTTGTGCATAACCTTCCAAAACATGTTCTTCAACTTCATATCTGAGAGTGTGAATCCATTTTGTTCTAGGCTCAACTGCCTCCATACAAGTATAGTTAGTCTCCACCATGAAGCATATGGTGTCTTTGTATTTCTCAATTATCTTCTCAGGCATCCTGAACCTCTTCTGCATTTTAATCCTAAAATTTTTGATATACATGTCCATAGAATCCTTAACGCTGCTCTCTGAAGTAGCCTTTAGTAAAATTTGTGACATGGTAGGTTTACTTCTGTCTAGGTAAAGATTTGCAACTTTACCAATAATGTGGAAGTACAAATAGATGATCAAAGAGACAAACCTAAATATCTTGCTCTTGTCATGCGTAATAGCTCTAATGTTGTCAATCAATTGAGCGTGCAATATCTCACATAGATTATACTAAGTATTGTCCTTCACCATTTTTATTTCTACCAGGACAGTAGCTGCAAATACACTATTTAATCTTCTTGTGTGCTAAGATTTGTAACCTAGTATCATGGTGACCAGTTTTATGTCATCTTCCTTAATGGGATCAACTATCATACCACACCTATCACTTCTAGATAAACAAGCTTGTTCAACCTACTTTTTCACATCTTTACCAATTGGAAGAACTGGTCCTATCTTAGGAAGTCCAGTCATGTCATGAATTAGGTCTGCAGTAATACGGACAGGAACTTCACCAATCCAATAGAGGTCATCATGTATTCTTCTCAACTGGATTTTCACCCATTCTGGCTCGTAAAACTCATGTGCATTAGAGTACTCAAAGATAGGGTTATCAGTGAGATGCACATATTCATCCTTGAATGAATAAGCTGGTTTCATCATTGAGGCCAAGAGAGTAGCAATACTGTTATCTCCAACCATTTCCTTTTTACAGTATATGTACGCACAAATTTCTTCTACATGCATGACTCCTACCGGAGTCTTAGAAAATGCTCCTTCTACATCATCTAGTATAGACTAGAAGGGCTGCTTCTTACACAAAAATATTTTCCTTTTAGCAATGTCAAATATAAACGGAGTGGCCATACTTGTTACTTGGATAAATAGGGTTTCACGGCAATTCGAAATGACACAACTGCTAGGGTTCTGTTTCAACTTGAAATATGTTCACCAACTAATCAAATCAATTCCTTTGAATGTTTGATGCTCAATGCTCCTATACTCTACAATTTTTATGATCTCAAATGTAAACAATGAGAATAATCAATCAATCCACCGATTTATATAAAAAATTTCTACATTTAATGTCGTATGTGCTTTCACTGAGACTTTCAAACTTTATTCAGAATGTAGTATAGACAATGCGTGAATGCATAATGCATTCTCTTGTTATCACTGACATGAATTCAAAGGCTCATACTTGGAGATGAGTATATCAGCCACGCAGGGGTTCAGAGCTAGAATAGCTCCCCCTAAGACCATGAGGGTCGACTATCTAGAAGTAGAAGGTGCATCCACTGAGGATGCATATACTACCTTGTTCTCTTCATTTTCTTTCTTTACTTCAACCCAAATTTTATCTGAATTAGCTTTAGCTTGCACAAACTTAACTTCTCCTGATTCTTCAAAGAGAGACTTTTTAGGATTTTCTTGTCTTTCTGTTCTTGACCTGCAAAATGTTGAGATGTGTCCAGCTTTTCCACATGAATGACAGATGAAAGGAGGTCTGATGTTATTATTCATCATACTTCATTTCTTAGTTGTGTGTCCATTGTAATTACATAACTGACATGTAATATTCTACAAGTTTCTTTGAGGTTGATTTCTCTGATTCTATTGAGTCTGATTCCTTTGGTTCAGTTGTGAGTGAATTCTTTGATTTGTCCTGCAATGAATAGCCCTATCAGGGATTTTTTTAGTGGCGATTCTTCACCAATTGGTGAATATGTCCCGTCGGGCGTATAGAATTTGGCAAAAAAATGCATAGTGTACTGTTTGACCGGTTCACCCAAATTTTATAAAAAACATGTTAATTGGTCAGGTTGTTCGCCACTATTTGCATGTAATTTCACTACGGTAGTGGGGTTGTTCACCCATTTATCTATTGTATATTTACTATTATTCACCACGGGATTAAGGAAGGGGTATTTATCAAGGATCGCCATTCGCCAAAGTCCCATTATCCCAAATTAAAATTTTATTTGCACTAGGACCCAATTCACCATGCATCATAATTCACCGTGTCCCAAATTCCTACCCTATTCGCCTAGTCAATTACTTGGAATTATGCAGGGTTTGCCAAATATTAGTTGTTATCATATGCAATTTTCATCCCCTTCGTCAAAATTCAAAATAAGCATTTGTATATAAGGATAGTTTCAAGAGATTTTGGAGTACAAAAAATTAGTTGATTCTGAGCTAACAATTGTGATCGGTAGCAAACCGGAAAGACTACGAGTCCTTAGTATCTTATAATTATTCAAGTAAAATTTTATTGCAGCCTTAGTTTGTTGGAGATGTCACAGTCAAAGTTAAACAAGAAGAGGTCTATTGAAGGTGGAGAATCTAGAGATGTCCAAGAGAGGCCAACAAAATGCAGAAAAATATCTTCATACTTTAGCGGGGGCATACACAATGGTCATGGTGTTGGTCAAAGTGAGGAAGGTATGTCATCAGAGAAACCTGTACAACTTTGAGGTTATAAACTTACACAGGAGTCTATTCAACAAACTGGGGAACCTAAAGTTGTGGAACCTGATATCTCACATGAAGATGACCTTGAAGATGAATTTCAAGTAAATAACCAGTACCAGGATGAATTGATTGACTTCGGTGATGATGATGTTTCAATTAACAGTAACACTAAAGGGAGAGGAAAATCAAAAGAAAAAATAGATCATCAATGGGAGATGTCCAGGAGATTTAAATTTGATTGGGCAGCAAAGTATCCATTCATTGAACCCGTGGACAATCCAATTGTAGGTGAGCCGCCAGTAGAATGTAGATGTATGATTTGTAGCTAGAAGTATAAAAAAGAAAAGCGGTTGCAGCTTAAATTGGACACCATAGAGAAACATATCGGTAAGGTTTATGAAACCTCAACTGTAGATGGAAGGGAAATAAAAGTGGTAAGATATAAAACAAAGGAGAAATGTCAACATCAAAGGCATGCTGAGGAATATTATTTGTTTCAAAAATTTAAGACAAAGCCTGGTGAAGTTCAAGGTTCTATTAATGTTATTTTTGCAAAAGCAAGTGAAGTAGAAGAACAGAGAAAAGTTGTTCAATTAAGTAATGTTTTCCATATTTTGAGTAGAGGGCGTCCAATGATAGACTATCCAGAAATGAGTGGTTTGTTACACTTTCTAAAAGTTCCTAACTATCCTATCACTCATTGGTCAATAAACAGTGGATGGGAATGGACAAGTTGTATTGCCCAGGTTGAAATAGAGGATGTACAGAGAAAAATAAAAGAGTGAACCTTTATTGCATTGTCCTTAGATGAAGTTACGGCAATAGATAATATGTCATGGGTATGCATGCATGTTTATACTATACAAAATAATGTCCGCCAACCACATCTACTAACTGTTGCAAAATTGAGGGACAATGCGACATCAAAAACTTTATTTCAATTAGTAAAGAGCCATTTAATTG
>MU227859.1:5401892-5415058 GCA_018584345.1 Thuja plicata | reverse complement strand
TATTACAATAGGAACTTAGCCTTTACAAAACAAAAGATTACACGCTAATCAAAAAATTGAAGTCATCTTCATACTCTATTTTATGGACTGCTAGTGTACTTGTTCTTTCTGTAACTAATCAGTACTGACATTCTGTACCATGCATGTATAGGGTAAGAATAACAACATATCATAGAGCTTATGTCTGAAGGCACTTAGCCTGAGTCGGTCATACACACGTGTGCTAGTGCTCTGACCATTTGTATATCTCTGTTATGTCTTGTCTTCTATACTTAGTCAATTTCCACTTCAGAGTTTGCTGTCAAAACTTCATATGACTTTGTTGACATAATGACAACACAAAATAAGTCATATACTCCCTGGGAGTCAACTTGCCAACAGATCCAATGTCAAGTTCATTCACAACTTACAATCATCAATTCAAGCAAATCAATTATAAGGTTAAGAAGATTCAAAGTGAGAAGGAGCAGAGATTGTTCATGCTACTAGAACTTCAATCCACCTCATGTCCTACAATAGAAGTGGTGCAACAAAATGTGAAAATGACAGAAGCTATATCAACCTTGCCAGTCATAAACACTTTCAATAGCGTGGAAGAGTTCATCTCAAGTTTTATTGAGAAATTTTTGGCTATGAAGTACTTATAGGAGATATGGGAAACAACCTTGAGTTCGGCCAAGATTCACTTAAAGGTAATTTTTGACAGGTTGTAAGCAAGATTTTGAGTCCATTTATTCAAGTTTTTTGTACCTTTGTCATTGTCGTTAAAGGGGGAGTATATCCGTGGTTAAGTAAATGTATGGGGGATTATATACATGTATGCAAAGTATGAGTACAGGGAGTCATAAGGTGATATTATGGTTGTAAGCATATAATGGAGTTAGTATATTTTTTCCATCAATGCCAAAGGGGGAGATTGTTAGTATTGACTGATGTAGTGGTAAGGAGTCATTTATATTATTTTCATTGATGTCAACTATGTACAGTGGAATTGACTGACTATAAGTCATAATATTCAACATAAAGTGAAGGTATAATTGGTAAGAAGGTATACTGAAGTTTGGTTAAGTCTAGAAGATAGGTAGACTATTCAAACAACATTTTAGTGAATTTAATGTTATAAACACAATTATGTCGAGAGGTCACAGATAAAGACTCAACAAGTTCACATTGAAATGTGGTTCCAACCACAACACATTTGGTTGAGAGGTAAGAAAGTTTTGAGTAACACAGACACTAAGACAAGTAGAACTTTTATGTTCTTGATAAACCAGTCAGTAGATCACAGCGCGGTGAATAATAAAGTGTGTGTGATCATTTTTAAGGATATGATGATGTGAAATAAAGTGTTAGGAATAGTCCCAAGAGATAACTGAGAGGGGGGGTGAATTAGTTATCTACAAGATTCAATTCTTTTTAAAATTAACTATAGAATAATTTTAAACATAAACTCAACAAGATAACACAGAAATGAACAACACAATTTTGGTAACGAGGAAAACCAAATTAGGTAAAAACCCCAGTGGGAATTAACACCCACAAATAATTGTACTAGTTTATAATGATCCTTGTTAGAATATCTTGCAACCCTGTTAGGAGTTGATCTTTACAATATAATAAGTACAGAGACCTGGTCAAAGGTCAGACCCTATTAGGAGTCTTTTACAAATAACTCTGTTAAGGGTGAGGACTCACTGTCCAAGAGCTCACTGCTCAAATGGTAAAGGTTGAAAGCTTCTGAAAGGAAGATATAAACTATATCTAAAAATGAACTATTCGTGTAGACCTGTTATCTTGATCAGTTCCAGTGAATTGTAATCTTCTTCTGATTCTTCACGTAGATATTTAATTGATGAATGATGTAGACTTACTGTCTAACTTGTTGCTCTACTCTATCTTATTCTTTTTCACTTCATTCACACTTTAAAATCATAATTGAACTGCTATAATTATCTTTCCCAAGGATAAGGTCACGATGGCTATAGGAGACACTTCAGTAACTTCTTTGTCAGCTTAACTAAGCACGCAATCAAAGTTAAGACTACGCAACTCAAAATGAATAGACGCGTCTCTTCACATAGTTGGCTCTACCAAATTAACTCAAACATCACGCTTCTATTAAAATACGTTTAGAATCTTTGGATAATAATCATTAACTCATAACTAAACATGAATACAAACACGCATATCCTGAAGATAGGCACAACTCAAGAAACAATGTAAATACGTCGGCTCTTAACAGATAATCTCCAGAAACTGTAACTGCCAAAATAAATTAACATAACTTAACTAAAACTACATATATGAATCTGCGTGTATGAATATTACATCCTGAACATGTCTACCACATAGATGTAAATGTGCAAAGCTCCATAATATCTGTACAGATAATTTCATACAAGACATTGTTTTATATTATATGTTGTCATCGATGACAAACATACAATCAACTATTTGCACAGAAGAAAATCTCCAACAATCTCCCCCTTTGACATTGATGGCAACATATGATATGAAAAACACCATTAACCCAAAGTATCTTTCTTCTTTTTACAATCTTCTCAATATCCTCATCAAAATCCCCTCTTAACTGTTGCATCTCTTATTACTATATTTTTCATTACTGTATACTCCCCCAGAGTATATGCTCCCCCTAACTATATACTCCCCTTTTGACATCAATGGAAAAGGGTGCCAAAAACAATTAAGCATAGGTACTACTCCAGAAGTAGACTATTCAACCACTCATCAGTCACCAAGGACTGATGCTCTTGCTACAAGTTCTAATTAGACTCAGGAAAGGGAATTACTCCCAGCTTCTCCCTGAGATACACAAAAGTATCTTTAGATAAAGGCTTTGTAAAAATGTCTGCTAATTGTTCTTTAGTGCTCACATAATCCAACTTTACTTCTTTGTCTGCAAATTTTTCTCTTAGAAAATAATATTTGATCTCAATGTGTTTTGTCTTTGAGTGCATCATAGGGTTCTTTGACATATTGATAGTGCTAGTGTTATCACAATGAATAACAATAGGATAATCAATCTGAATACCAAAGTCTTTAATCATCTATTTGATCCAAACTATTATTGAACAATTCAATGTTGTTGCAACATACTCAACTTTTGTTGTCGCTGAGAGATACAATTATGCTTCTTGCTTGTCCAACTAACTAACCTGTCTCCAAGAAATACTACTCCTTAGGTACTCTTCCTTTCATCAATACAACCTGCCCAATCTGAATCTGTATACACATGAAGTTGTATATTCTCTGAGTTAGGATACCATAAACCATAGTATATAGTTCCCTTTAAGTATCTAAATATCCTTTGTATTTCCATTAGGTGATTTTGTTTAGGTTCAGCTGCAAATCTTCCAACAATGCCAACTACATTAGAAATATCTGGTCTAGATTGAGTAAGATATATAATTTTTCCAATCAAAGACTTGTATAGTGTCTTGTCAACTACTGTGGAATCATCATCCTTATAAATCTTTCATCATGTTATCATGGGGGTGTTTACTAGTTTGCAATCCTCCATTTTGAAAGTCTTCAATATCTCCTTCACATACTTAGACTAATTTATGAATATACCTTTGTCTGTTTGTTTTACATTAAATCCCAAACAATATTTGATAGGTCCAATCATGCTCATTTCAAAATTTGCATTTCTTTGGCGAGTTCTACACTAAGTTTGTCATTACCTCCAAAGATAATGTCATCAACAAAGATAGAAACAAGTAGTAGTCCATCAGGTGTCTCTCTCATGAATAAGTTGCAATCTGTTTCTCCCATTTTGAATCCAATCTTGGTTAAGTAACCATCAAGTCTCTCATACCAAGCTCTTGGGGCCTGTTTAAGTCCATAAAGGGTTTTCTTTAATCTTCATACCATGTCTAATTTTTCTAATGATTTGAATCCTTCAATCTATTCTATGTAAACGTCTTCCTTCAAGTCACCATTCAGAGAGGCTAACTTGACATCCATCTGATATACTTTGAAGTTCTTGAATGTTGCATAGGCCAAAAATAACTTGATAGCTTCTAGTCTTCTAACAGGGGCAAATGTATCAATGTAGTCTATTCCTTCTCTTTGTGCATATCTTTTTGATGACATTAAGTTTTGCCACTAGTATACTTAAAGGGAAAAACATGATAAAGGTCATTGGTAAAGGCATAACCGACGGACAACAAGCATACCTGACGAGATGAAAATGTCTATCATAAAAGTGCTAAGTATAGAATTGCCTGACGAACATTGACAAGAGTCAAACCGACGACAAGCATTACAAATGATACAGTTTTGAGAACATTGTTGATAGAGAAGAAAAGGCATACCTGACAAACAATTCAATTAAGGGACACCGACGGAGTACAAAACTGAAAGAACTGCCAGAGCAGCCTGACCATCAAAACCAATAGTCAGTTACAGAACCTGCAAAAAGTGGATCTGACCTTATACGTCAGATAAAACATTGTAATTCTATTTATAGAGTTTTTATTTGTTTTAAAGCTTTACTTGAGGGTCAAGCAAGAAAATTGTGAATGTTTTAAAGCATCCTAATGAATCTAAAACATATCTAACTAAAGGTCAAGCTCAAGTTGTAAACCTTGGATCTAGAGTTAATTTAAAAAGCGTGAATAAGGAATAGAGCTAGAAACTAGTATAAATAAATGTTCAATAATTTCTAATTCAATGAGACTTGTAATCAGTTGATAAATGACAGTAGCCATGGAGAGCATTTAAACAATAGAAGAGAATTCATGAAAAGTATAGAAACAAATCAAATCAGTTATCAAGAACACAGAAAGGCTACCAACAAGCAGAGACAAGGTATCACTCAATCACTCAAGGTGATTACATTTACATTGTAAGCTTTACAGGATCTGTTATCAGCAATTAGAGATTGCATTCATTATCAGATCAACATTTATATTGTAGTTGCATTCTCACAAGTGCATCACAACTAAAATGCTTTTGTAGAAGGTGTACTTAACAGTTCTTTGATAAATCTCTTAACAGAGTGCACACCTAACGGTGTTGCTAAAGCTTCAAACGAAGTAGATCCTAACAAGTCTCCACTCTAATACTCTTAAAAGGGTAGATCATCAGAAGTGATCAATTGTAAGGCTTTACCAACTCCCTTCTTATCTGCAGATAGTGAAGTTTTGTGGGTAGACATCCCCACCGCAGTTTTTACTTCCTAAAAGGAGTTTTCTGTGATATCATTTCATGTGTTATATGTTATTTGTTTTCATGAATGTTTCTTGAATGTTTACACATGTAAATAACTTATATTATGATTTCACATACATATAGAAAGATGAACAGATAGATAGGAATATACAAATCTAATGACACAAAGGTTAATGGGTCAACCACATAAAAAGTTTTAGAGGTACTAATTCACCCCTCCCCTCTCAGTACATCATTCTAATAATTCCAACAATTGGTATCAGAGCTAAGTCTCTTTCTTGAAAAGCTTAAAGACTTAAGAGAAAAGATCCACACAATGGAAAAGTACAGACCAGACAAGACTATTGAGAATGACAAATTACAAACTCAGATTTACTATAAGCAGTATAAAGAGGCGAGAGTAATCATAAGAAAGTTGCTTGATGAAAAAAAGATCATGGAAACTAGAATTAATCAAAAATATTATCAAGAAGAGGAGATCCCAGATTACTTCAACTATGTTGAATCATCAACAAGCAAAGCTTCAGACACACCAGTAGAAGAGATCACAAGTCTACAAGAAGTCAATCTACATCTGACAGAGAAAATCAAAATGTTGCAAATCAGTCAAAACACTCAGATGGTAAAAATGATTGATGTCATGAATGATTCAAGAAAATCTGAATCAGAGAGAACATTGGCTATTGGTGATCGGAGGAAAATCACTGAGAAGCTACAAGAAAAAGAATCAGAGATTCAAAGACTTATCGATCATTACCATGAGATTACCACCCAGATTATTCTTATGAGTCAAGAGGCAAACAGATTAAATACTGAACTCATTGAAAGAATACAGATCATCGGTGAGCTAAGGGAAGAGAATGAGAAACTAAATCATGAAGTCAAAATTTAGAATCAGCACAATGAATTGATAAGGAAAGCTTAAGATAGCAATAAAAGAATGGATGATTTCCTTGACAGTCAAATAAGAGTCAACAACTACATAGGAATAGGGTACACTGATAATGGAGAGTCATCTAATAAATCAAAAAAAATGAATGTTTATGCAACTCCAAGGACCAAGAAGCTATCATGCAATCACTGTGGAAAACCAGGCCACACCTCAAGCATTTGTAGAAACAAAATGAAATGTATTCCACAATCACAATCTACTTTCATTGGTAATTGTTATAAATGTCACAAGCAAGGACACAAGGTATATGAATGCAGATCCAAAATGACAAATCCAAATAAGGAAACCTACATGGACAAATATTGTCCTACCTGCAAAATGAATGGACATGCATATCAAGAATGCTGGAAAAAGAATAAGAAAGTATGGAAAACAAAAGAACTTGATAATGGCTACAAACCGACAAGAGTACGTAACTCATATATTTGGGACTATAACACATGGGTAAATTGCATAGCATGTGGAAGGTATGGTCATATATCTTTCAACTGTAATGAGAAAATGGACTAGAAAACCAAGAGGATGGCTCAATCTAGCTATGGCATGTTTAGATTGTCATAAGGTTGGACATGTGATAAAAGATTGCAAAAATTGACTGACAAAAACAAGCACTTATCCCAATAGAAACACCATTGATGACATCAAGAAGATGAGAAACAAGATGTCGGTAAAAGCCACAAACACTGAAGGTGCTGGAGGAAGCAATGCAAATGATGACACCACATCCAATGGATTTGATGGCATCACTATCTCCAACTAAATTGCACAAGTAAGTATGGACTACATTATGACAAGTTATATTATGCATCGGTTCCATTTACATATTGATCATATAGACAAAATTAGCATTATTGAAGATGCACTATATTGTTACTTGTAATATTATTGAAAAACAACCATTGATTAATGGGTACAAATTAGCATCGATGAACACACACTAAAAATTTCAAACTACATACCGAAATGTATCAGTCACTACACAAAAGCCAAGTCGCTAAGTGTAAATCGACGGACATCGGTAATCCTTGAGCCCACAGAAGTTGTTGTTGCCATTTTACTGACAATCATTGGTGAACTCACCAAAGCTGCTAGCAACCTTGACACTTTGTGCCTACACCAAAGATGTTACTTATGCCTCAACAGATGAACTTAGTCTTTGTATACTGACGAGTTGTTGGGCATTAATGACAACTTAGGGCACAAAAGTTATAAAAGCATGACGGAAGATCTCATTTTGTACCTACAATTATCGAGCAACCAAGTAGACCTAAGTAGAGCGATTGGAGAGAAAATTGAAGTGCGACCTCAGCAAGATTCCAACTCAACTCAAAGGATTCATGAGCGATCAAAGAGATTTAGTAAGTACCTACATTCACCGACCGCACTATTTAAATTATGAAAAGCCCTAAATTTTTTAAAATGATGGCATCTACTTCTACAGTTGAAAAATTGAAATAGGATAAGAAGAAAATGATCAATCTTATCAGCAGAGGCACTTGTGTTGAAACTAAATACAAGCTGCACCCAGAAATTGCATCACAACCTGATGATTCCAAAGCATTCTCCAGAATCCCACCTAGGGTTTTGTTGGTAGAGGACGTAAGGTCCTATATACATTGCAAGATCTTGGAATTAGGAGATATGGACCTAGACAATATTTATAGGGCACTTTGTGATGAAGCTGGAAACCTGAAAGAAGAGCACAAGCATCTGGAAGTGAAAGGTCTCACGAATGCATTACACTTTCCCAGAGTTTTTAAGATAGAATGGATACAAATAGTTCTCAGCAGAATGCATAACTAGGCATTATGGCTTAATAAGACAAAATGAATAACAAAGGATGTTATTCATGCAATTAATGGATATCCTACAACCAACAAACCACAAGCTCACAAGAACCCATCCCTGAAGGAAGTGGAAAAGCTAACTGGTGCAAAATCGTAAAAGAGAGGTCTGAAGGACAACACTATCACCGATGAAGAACTCAATGTTGGTGCATGTGTGGTAGGATGCAAGATCTTCCAGGCCAGTAGAATGAACAACATAGCAAGCACTGCTATGAGCACAACTTACAAGATCATCAAACAAGGAAAGAAGATGGATCTTGCTGAAATTTTGTTGAATCAACTCGAGGAGAACATGAACACCATAAGATCTTCAAGAAAAAACACTTGTAAGTTTGGTTCCCTCATTATGTGCATATTCTTTTACTTTGAAGAATACTCTCCCTCCATAGGCAAAGTAGTATGGGATACAAGAAAATTGGTCAACATACAGATATGTGAGCATATGGAGTCATTAGAAATAGATTTTGATGACTTAATGAATGGGTATTTCAAAGGATTTAAAGAAAAGATGCAAGCAAAAACTAGGATACCTGAAAGTTTGATAGAAGAATACAAAGAGGATATATGTTTTATGGTAGATATTGATTTTACCCATATCAAACTAGTAGTACCTAGGAAATCCTGGCTATCACATTTAGAATATTAGATCAAAACAGGACAAGCCACTAAGTGCATCAAGGCATTATTGAATGAACCAATTGAAAACAAGAAAGCAAGATTTGGCACTTATGAAGAAGCCAAACCAAAGATCAAGACAGATCTTACTGTCAAGAAATTATAAACAAGAAGAACAAAATGGTTAAAAAGTTAACCAAGAAATTTGCAATTACTGAAGAAGGTGAAGAGGAAATAGAAGGAAAGGAGAAACAAACCGAAGGCTATTCACCTATCGGTGAAGAAACAGAAAAGAATGATTCAAAGGCTACACAATTAGATTCACCACCTCCACCTCCACCTAAGAAAGCAAGAACAACACCCACTTAAATAACAAGAAGTAAAACTGCAAAGGAACCAACTCCTTCACCACTTAAGAAAGGTAAGGTAAGAACCTACAAGAGTAAACCAGTCTCACCAACAGAGATACAGACCAAAAGGAGGAAATGGGTTAGGACAAAATAGGATCTAGAAGACTCAGCTATTGATGAAGCTAACATAGATGTACAAAAAGGAAAAGAACCCTTGATTCCAAAGACAATTGATGAAATCTATAAGAACATCTCATAATCACCATCTATTTATGATCCTAACATTAGGAAATGGTTAAAATTTGATCCAGAGGATTAAAACAATATAGAAGAAGCTATTATAGTTAAAATGTGCAAACATCATTATGTTCCACTATAATACTTAGAATATGACATTCCTAAGGAACTATCAGCGAGATTGTCTGCTAGATGGACATTTGCACTACATCAGGAAAAAGAAATAAGAGAAAGAGTACTTGTTACTCTTATGCCTTCAGATTCAAAGAAGGAAGAAATAAGTGAGATGATGAAGAAGTATGAAAATCAGTTCTCACCAAAAATGAGAGCATACGAGTTTCTCAAAGGGAAGCTAATTTATCTTGATCAAGACAGCATTAAAAAGTGGTGCAAGATACTTAACCAGCTCATTAAGGAAGCTAGCCCGGAGAAGGAACACATCATCATTAAGGATGCAAAAGATGACTCATCAGTGGAATTGGACAAAGAAGAGAGTGAATAGTAGGCCACAAACATACTGAAGTTGTAGATGTGGAATGGACCAACACTACTCTTGACAAAACTCAGAGTGAAGAAATCCAAAATCCACCAAGTCCAATTCATATTAACTTGAGTAATGAAGATGTTACCAAAGTAGATTTGACAATAAAAGGTAACATAAATAATGATATCAATGATGAATTATGGTTGGATAACATTATCAATGACACTACAGGAAAAGACCCTGCAGAAGAAGTGCAAAAATATGAAGATATCAATACTGCGCAGGGCAATACCGACAGACAGGATACAACTATTGACACTACAGAGGTCAATACACCGACCAACTTGAAAATTTTGATACAAGATATTAACATTGAATCAAGTCAAGAGAAATCATCTAAGAAATATGATGATATACCCATAGACATGGGTAATGATGAAAAGAAAGATGCATCAGATACTCAAAAAGATACAGATACAGAGATAAAGGATGCAGCCGACACTCAGCAAGAGGTGTCTACTGAAAAAGACAAAGGAGAAGATAATAAAATAGATGAAACATTGAGAAATGATGAAGAGAAAGAAAAGAGTGAAGAAGTCAAGCAAGATGAAAGCATGAAAGAAAAGGAAGATAAATTTGTTGATACACCCAAGGCCAATGAAGAGATGTCTTCAAAAAACCAACCGGCGGACTCAGAATAGAAACATCAAGATGCCTCATCTTCTCAAACTTCACCTACCAAATCAATCCAATCTCAAGGTTTACAAATGGTAGTACACCAATTTGCCTTCCAGCCAAAGAAGAAGAAGAATAAAGTAATGAAGAAAGTTATCTTGGTGGTAACACTTGATGAGGTAATAGAAATACCCAAGTGGGATGTATCCACTTTAGATACTGAAGCACTTCAAAAGTTTGGAGTGATGTGTCAGAGAAAAGAAATACAAGAAAAGATGAAAAAGGCACATAGGGAAGCCCAAGCACTTGATAAGGCAAGGGACATTCTACATCAACTTGTTTCGGATATCAAAATAGAAAATGACATATTAGTCATGGAACAAATAGCAGTTCTTACCCACGCCATCACAAATAAAAATGTAGATGCAGAGAAGGCAATGGAAGAACAGACAAAGATGAAATATCAACACAAACTAGTTGAGAAGATCAGCCAAGAATTGGCAGAGAACAAAGTAAAGCTCTCTGAACTAGAAATTCAATTAGAACCTATGATTACTGAAGTTGTTACCTTAGTTTAGAAATTGTTCACACTAGAAAATTTCAAAAAATAAAATAGTGAAAATTTGTCCCAACTGGATTCAGATCTAAAAGCTAGTGCACTAAGTTTAACCTCTGATGCAAACACAATAAAGTTGCATCATGAAAAGATCACAGAGGTAAATAGATTGAGACAATAGATATGGGATGCAGAGACATAATTAAGAAATGAGGTTACAGAGCTACAAGCTCAAATATTGTCAAACATCACCACTCAACAACAGCATATTACAGATGCAAGAAATCTTATCTCAACCCCTAAAATGTATGTGGTAGACAACATATATGACATGCATGTGAGGATTACACTTGAGCACATGACTCTTGAGAATTTAAAAGAGAAATGGGAGAAAATGATGGAGGAAATCAAAGCCTCACACTCTCACATTTTTTGACAAGTTGTAAGTACCTTTTCCCACATTATCAAAAAAGGAGGAATGTACACATATGTACAATATACTTTAGTAGAAAAACAAGAAAGAGGAGGAATGTATACATATGTGCAATATACTATATGAGGATATGTATAATGAATATACAGCAAGAATAGATATGTACATAAACTTACACTGACCGGCATATGCATAGCGGGAGTCATTTCAAGACTAAGGAAGAAGTATACATAGGTGTACATACTAATACATCTAAGTATGTTGCACATATCAATTTTTGATACTAATGTCAAAAGGGGACATTGATGACATTAAGTTTTGCCACTAGTATACTTAAAGGGAAAAACATGATAAAGGTCATTAGTAAAGGCATAACCAGCAAACAACAAGCATACCTAACAACATGAAAATGTCTATCATAAAAATGTTAAGTATAGAATTGCCCGACGAACATTGACAACAGTCAAACCGACGAAAAACATTACTGACAATATAGTTTTGAGAACATTGCCGATAGAGAAGAAAAGGTATACCCAACGAACAGTTCAATAAAGGGACACTAATAGGGTACAAAAGTGAAAGAACTGACAAAGAAGCCCGACCATCAGAACCGACAGTCACTTACAAAACCCGCAAAAAGTGGATCTGACCTTACACATCAGATAAAACATTATAATTCTATTTATAGAGTTTTTATTTATTTTAAAGCTTTACTTGAGGGTCAAGCAAGCAAATTGTGAATGTTTTACAGCATCCTAATGGATCTAAAACATATCTAACTATAGATCAAGGTCAAGTTGTAAACCTTGGATCTAGAGTTAATTTGAAAAGCGTGAATCAAGAATAGAGCTAGAAACTAGTATAAATAGATGTTCAATCATTTGTAATTCAATGACACTTGTAATCAGTTGATAAATGATAGTAGCCATGGAGAGCATCTAAACAGCAAAAGAGAATTCATGCAAAGTACAGAAACAGATCAAATCAATTATCAAGAACACAAAAAGGCTACCGACGAGCAAAGACAAGGTATCACTCAATCACTCAAGGTGATTACATTTACATTGTAAGCTTTACAGGATCTGTTATCAGCAATTAGAGATTGCATTCACTGTCAGATCAACATTTATATTGTATTCATTCTAACAAGTGCATCACAACTAAAATCCTTTTGTAGAAGGTGGACTTAACAATTCTTTGATAAATCTCTTAACAGAGTGCACACCTAACAGTGTTGCTAAAGCTTCAAATGAAGTAGATCCTAATAGGTCTCCACTCTAATACTCTTAATAGGTTAGATCATTAGAAGTGATCAATTGTAAGCCTTTACCAGCTCCCTTCTTATTTGCAGATAGTGAAGTTTTGTGGGTAGACATCCCCACCACATTTTTTACTTCCTAAAAGGAGTTTTCTGCGATATCATATCATGTGTTATGTGTATTTGTTTTCATGAATGTTTATTGAATGTTAACACATGTAAATAACTTATATTATGATTTCACATACATATAGAAAGATGAATAGATAGATAGGAATATACAAATCTGATGACACAAAGGTTAATGGGCCAACCACATAAAAAAAATTAGAGGTACTAATTCACCCCTCCCCTCTCTGTTGGAAATAATTGTTTAATTGTGTATTGTCCTTGATGTTACACAAATGTCATATCAGTCATTAGACAGAGTCTACCAAGCTCAGAATGTTCAGCAAGGCAGTTAACCAAGTCTACCGAGCTTAGACGGTAAGAGAAGCTATTTACAGAGTCTACCAAGCGCTCCAGAATACTATACCGAGAAGTTAGTTACTACCGAGCTCACT
>MU227859.1:5367807-5384026 GCA_018584345.1 Thuja plicata | reverse complement strand
TATATATATATATATATATATATATATATATATATATATATATACATATTATAATATAATATAATTCAAATATAATAATCATTATATAACTAATGAACTTAAGTTTAAGTTTATATTAAATGTTATCACCGATTATTGAGATATCAACTCAAGTCGATTAAGCATGAGAATGGTTTGAAGGCCACATCCACCATGGACGTGACTCAATGAAGAGTCATGTCCATTATGGATGTGACCTTTCCTAGCATAATCGATGTATAAATGATCACAGACAGTAATACCTTCAATGCCGCGATACATAAATTGAACAGTCTCATAGCATTCAAAAGTATAACAGTCTTCTTCTTCTATTAATCAATACATAATTATATATTATTATTTATTAAGGAAATTTGTATATATATAATAGACTGAGTTTATATATATAAATAAAAGAGAATTTAATATCTAATAATCTGATCAAGATTTAACAACTAAGTTTAACCTCTAATGCAAACACAATAAATTTGCCTCATGAAAAGATCACAGAGGTAAACAGATTGAGACAAGAGATATGGGATGCAGAGACACAATTCAGAAATGAGGTTACAGAGCTACAAGCTCACATATTGGAAAACCTCACCAATCTACAACAGCATATTACAGATGCAAGAAATCTGATCTCAACCCCAAAAATGTCAATGGTAGACAACATATATGATATACATGTGAGGATTACTCTTGAGCACATGGCTCTTGAGGATTTAAAAGAGAAATGGGAGAAAATGATGGAGGAAATCAAAGCCTCACACTCTCACATTTTTTGACAAGTTGTAAGTACCTTTGCCCTCATTATCAAAAAAGGAGGAATGTACACATATGTACAATATACTTTAGTAGAAAAAGAAAAAAAAGGAGAAATGTATATATATGTACAATATACTATATGAGGATATGTATAATGAATGTACAACAAGAATATATATGTATATAAAACTACACTTACCGGCATATGCATAGGGGGAGTCATTTCATGACTAAGGAAGAAGTATACATAGTTGTACATACTAATACATCTAAGTATGTTGCACATATGTATTTTTGATACTAATGTCAAAGGGGGAGATTGATGACATTAAGTTTTTCCACTAGTATACTTAAAGGGAAAAACATGATAAAGGTCATCGGTAAAGGCATAACTGGCGGACAGCAAGCATACCCGACGAGATGAAAATGTCTATCGTAAAAATGCTAAGTATAGAATTGCCTGACGAACATTCACAAGAGTCAAACCGACGACAAGCATTACTGACGATACAGTTTTGAGAACATCTCTGACAGAGAAGAAAAGGCATACCCGATGAACAGTTCAATTAAGGGACACCAACAGAGTACAAAATTGATAAAACTGATAGAGCATCCTGACCATCAGAGCTGACAGTCAGTTATAGAACCCGATAAAAGTGGATCTAACCTTACATGTCAGATAAAACATTGTAATTCTATTTATAGAGTTTTAATTTGTTTTAAATCTTTACTTGAGGGTCAAGCAAGCAAATTGTGTATGTTTTAAAGCATCCTAACGGATCTAAAACATATCTAACTAAAGATCAAGGTCAAGTTGTAAACCTTGGATCTAGACTTAATTTGAAAAGCATGAATCAAGAATAGAGCTAGAAACTAGTATAAATAGATGCTCAATCATTTGTAATTCAATGAGACTTGTAATCAATTGATAAATGATAGTAGCCATGGAGAGAATCTAAATAGAAGAACAGAATTCATGCAAAGTACAAAAATAGATCAAATCAATTATCAAGAACACAGAAAGGCTACCGACGAGCAGAGACAAGGTATCACTCAATCACTCAAGGTGATTATATTTACATTATAAGCTTTACAAGATCTGTTATCATAAATTAGAGATTGCATTCACTATCAGATCAACATTTATATTGTAGTTGCATTCTAACAAGTGCATCACAACTAAAATCCTTTTGTAGAAGGTGGATTTAATAGTTCTTTGATAAATCTCTTAACAGAGTGCACACCTAACAGTGTTGCTAAAGCTTCAAATGAAGTAGATCCTAACATGTCTCCACTCTAATACTCTTAACAGGGTAGATCATTAGAAGTGATCAATTGTAAGCCTTTACCGGCTCCCTTCTTATCTGCAAATAGTGAAGTTTTGTGGGTAGACATCCCCACCACAATTTTTACTTCCTAACAGGATTTTTCTGCGATATCATATCATGTGTTATGTGTTATTTGTTTTCATGAATGTTTCTTGAATGTTTACACATGTAAATAACTTATATTATGATTTCACATACATATAGAAAGATGAACAGATAGATAGGAATGAAAAAATATGATGACACAAAGGTTAATGGGCCAACCACATAAAAAAATCTAGAGGTACTGATTCACCCCTCCCCTCTCAGTACATCATTCCAATAATTCCAACACCTTTACATACCAATCTTTCTTTGTTTCTTACTACTGTACCTTCTTCATTCATCTTATTTCTGAATATCCACTTTGTACCAATTACATTTTTGTCACAAGGTCTAGGGACCAGTTCCCATGTATCATTTTTGATTATCTGATCTAATTCTTCTTTCATAGCTTTCTGCCAATCTGAATCATTGGATGCATCTTCAACACTTAAAGGTTCAATTTGTGAAAGTAAACATACCTCATTATCAACTGTTAAACCTTTGGCTTTAGATCTTGTCAAAACTCTACTGCTCTGATCTCCAATGATATCTTCCTTTGAATGGTATCTATTTGTGAATTTTGGAACTTTAGGTGTGACATCTTCATCTGTAATCTATGATTCCTCTTTGCTTGTTTCAAGGTCATTGCATGATACATCAATACAATCAAACATTTCTTCAATAATTGTTTCTTTACTACTAGGCCTGGGTTCATCTTCAATCATGGGTGCACAATCATATTATCTTTCTTGAATCATGAACTTCTCATCAATCTTCACATGTGTACTTTCAATTATCTTCTTCAATCTCAAGTTAAAATATCTATATGCTTTTCTTTTAGTAGAGTAACCAAGGAAAATACCTTCATCACTTCTAGCATCAAACTTACCAACACCATCATCTCTCTTGATGTAGCACTTCCTTCCAAAGATTCTAAAGTATTTTACTGTAGGTACATTACCAAACCAAAGTTCATAAGGTGTCTTATCTACGCCTGGCCTTAGTTGTATTATGTTGATAGTATAGACTGTTGTATTGACTGCATCTCTCTAATAGGTGTGTGCAACTTTTCCTTCTATCGTGATAGTGTGCATTTTTTCAAGTATGATCCTATTTCTTCTTTCTACAATCTCGGTCTGTTGAGGGGTTCTAGGAGCACTCAACTATCTTTTTCTTCCATGTTCTTTGTAATACTCATAAAACTGGTCAGAGGTGAATTCTCCTCCTCTATCTGATCTCAGACATTTTAGTTTTAATCCAGGTTCATTTTTAACTTTAGCTTTGAATATTTTGAACTTCTCAAAATCTTTTGACTTATCCTTTAGAATGCAACCCACATCATCCTTGAAAAATCATCAACAAACAAAATAAAATACCTTTCTCCATAGTATGATCTTGTTTGAGTGGGGCCACATAGGTCTATATGCACTAGATCATATTTGTTTTCTGTTGAGTTCTGCTTGCTTCTGAATGAGCTCCTTACATGCTTTCCCATCACACATTCTCTGCACATAGTATCAATTGGTCTTGCAATACTAGGAAGATCTCTTACTGCCTTTACATTGCTTATCTTTACTATGTTGTCAAAATTGATGTGACAAAGTCTTTTATTCCATAGCCAACTATCATCTACTTTTGCAACAAAACAACTTACTTCTGAATTGAGCTGAAAGACATTACCTTTAGTCTTAGAGCCTGATGCAATCATATCTCCTTGTTTGTTATTAATGATGCACTTGTTGTCTTTGAATTCGAACTGATATCCTTTGTCAGGAAATTGTCCAACACTTAGTAGGTTATGATGTAAACCATCAATATAAAGAACATCATTTGTCTTGTTCTTTCCATCTATGGTAATAGAACCTCTGCCTATGATAGGTTTGGGAGTGTTATCTCCAAATCTATCCATACCACCCTTGTACTTGTCCAGTTGTACAAATGTGTCTTTGTCTCTTGTCATGCGATGTGAGCATCCACTATCAATGATCCAGTCAGTTCTGATGTCTGCTTTGGAAGCTAATGCTAACTCTTGTGCTTTATTTTCATCTTCAATGTCCATTTCTTCAAGCATTTTCTCAATTTCTTTAATGGCAACGAATCCAATTTCATCTTCTCCTGAGTCATCATCATTTACACTATCTTTAGCGTGATAGCATTCCTTAGTATATTTGGGCTTGTAAACTGATCTGGACTTCTTGACTCTTGTAGGATACTTGGATGCAAAATGGCCAACTTTGTTGCATGAAAAACATTTGAATGGTATTTGTCCTTCATATTTTCCTTTACCTTTCCTTTATTTCTTGGCAATTATAGCAATGATTTCTACTAGTTCTGTATTTGCTTCTTCTTTCTCATTATTACTAGAGCGGCTCAAGAATTTCTTACCATGGACTGAGGCTTTGAAAGTTGTTTCACTTTTAGGTTATGTCTTCAATCTTGATATCTCAAATGCAGAGATTTTGTTGATCAAAGTCTCTCTCTTGAAGTATTTTGAAAATTTTATAGTCTCATCTAAGATATTGATCTTGCTCTCATAGTCTTATGTCAATGTAGTCATCAGTCTGTCCATTATGTCTTCCTATGAAATTTCTCCACCATTGTTTCTAATTCCTGACACTGCTTCATTAATCCTCTGATTGTAAGCTCTGATGTTCTTTTCAAGTAGCATCTCTAAGTTGTTATACCTCTTTTTCCATGTCTTTCTCTGTGCATTCTTTTCTTGAATATCTCCTTCACACATATCTTCTAAATACTTCCATATGGTGTAGGCTCTGTCCACTTTCTTGATCTCAGAGAATTCACTGTCAGATAATGCACTTATAAGGGCTTCCTTGGCAATTTCATTGGTGGTGAATACCTCCTTTTGTTTACTGGTAGCATCATCTTTTGCAAGGTCTCTCATAGAGGGAACAATAACTTCTTGTGTGGCTATTTCAAAAATGTCAAAACCAACGCACTATAGATGTGTTATTATTTTGTTCTTCCAATCAAGATAATTATTTCCATCAAACTTAGGACTCTCTTTTATGAAGTATGCCATCTGATCTACCTTAAGTTGTTAGGCTTTCTCTCCAAGGCACTTGGCTCTGATACCAATTGTTAGGAATAGTCCCAAGAGATAATTGAAAGGGGGGGTGAATCAGTTATCTACAAGATTCAATTCTTTTTCCAATTAAGTATAGAATAATTTTAAACATAAACTCAACAAGATAACACAGAAATGAACAACACAATTTTGGTAATGGGGAAAACCAAATTAGGTAAAAATCCCGATGGAAATTAGCACCCACAAATAACTATACTAGTTTATAATGAACCTTGTTAGAAGATCTTGCAACCCTGTTAGGAGTTGATCTTTACAATGTAATAAGTAAAGAGACCTAGTCAAAGGTCGAACCATGTTAGGAGTCTTTTACAAATAACCCTGTTAAGGGTGAGGACTCACTGTCCAAGAGCTCACTATTCAAATGGTGAAGGTTGCATCCTTCTGAAAGGTAGATATACACTATATCTAAAAATGAAATTTTTGTGCAGACCTGTTGTCTTGATCAGTTCCAGTGAATTGTAATCTTCTTCGGATTCTTCACATAGATCTTTAATTGATGAATGATGTAGACTTACTGTCTAACTTTCTTCTCTGCTTTGTCTTATTCTTTTTCACTTCATTCTCACTTTGCAATCACAATTGAAATTCTATAAGGATCTTTCCCAAGGATAAGGTCAAGACGAAAGTAGGAGACACTTCAATAACTTATTTGTCAACTTAACTAAGCACACAATCAAAGTTAAGACCGTGCAACTCAAAATGAACAAATGCATCGCTTCACATAGTCGGCTCTACCAAATTAACTCAAAAATCACGCTTCTATTAAAGCATGTTTAGCGCCTTTGGATAATCATCATTAACTCATAACTAAACATGAATACAAACACGCATATCTTGAAGCTAGGTGCAACTCAAGAAACAATGTAAATACGTCGGCTCTTCACAGATAATCTCAAGAAACTATAACTGCCAAAATAGATTAAAATAACTTAACTAAAACTACATATCTGAATTTGTGTGTATGAATATTACATCCTAAACATGTCTACCACATAGATGTAAATGTGCAAGGCTCCAGAATATCTGTACGAATAATTGCATACAGGACACTGTTGTATATTATATGTTGTCATCAATGACAAACATACAATCAACTATTTGCATAGAAGCAAATATCCAACATAAAGGTCATACATCTAATGTATTTGTATATACATGATTGATGTGATCATTTAAGATAGATTTAACGGAGCACATTGGAGGTGCAAAAAGGTGTTAGCAATTTTGGAGATATAAACTTGCATATCTTATCTTGATCTAACGTGGTCATGATAAATCATTTTTCTCATCGAGATTATCAATTAGAAACATGGTGTTGTCATTGAAAATCAATTTGAAGATCATTTTCAAGTCGGTGCAAGTTTTTTATTTAAGGAATCAAAGAGAAGTTACAGAAATTTTTTGTTGCAATTGTCAAAAGTTGTTTTGGGTGATTAGGGTTTTATGATTTTGAGTTGAAGTTGAGATCATAGATCAAATATCTATTACAAAGTATAGAAGTACAGAGTATGGAGAGATTATAGGATCTGTTAAGCAATCAAGTGCTACACTCGGATCATTTATTGTGTTGCCTTCCTAGCGGTTGCAGCAGGTCAAATCTCTTAACCAGGTGAACTCTAACAAGTTCTTATTGTAAATCATTTAACAGGGTGACTTCTTTATTGAGGTTTTAAATCTTCTAGTGAGGTAGATCATAGTTGATCTTATGATACTCCTAATAGTCTACTAGTCACTTTTAACAAGGTGAACCCTCAAAAAGGGTATTGTAGCTCCTAATAGGGAAAACTCGTATGTTGCAGTTATTGGGCTTATGGGTGTCATCCCCACCGTCGGTTTTTCCCTCTTACAAGGGTTTCCACATGAAAATTACTCTGTTATGTGTGTGGAATTTTTGGATGCTTTTTATTAGTGTTTCATTGATATTTGCATAAGATACTTACTTTATAGGTTTGAGAAGCGTTGCAATAGTTATTTTGTTCAGTGGTTGAATTACCTGAATATCTATTTGTACGGATCCCCCCCCCCACCAATTACTAGTCCAAAGATGGAAAAGGAAAGTTGGTTGCTTATATTAATGAAGTCAAAAGTGATATGAAGAAGACTTGGGTAAAGAAAGGTGAATTGAATTCTTGTGATTTGACTAAGAACTCCATAAGTTCAGGAAATGTGGATGTTCCATTGGTAAACTAAGCATGTTATTTTCTTAGGTGGAGCACTCAAAAGACAAATCCATTACCGGTTCCCTAAACTAAAGAGCGGTAAAGATCTATATGCACATTGTCGTGTATGTTTATATGATTTTGTATTTTGAGAATGGGTATGGACCGCACTGAGATGTCAAGGTCAAACATCTATTTGAGAGTGGTTAGTGATGTTGGTTGTGCACCAACCGATGGTTAAGTGTCAATTGGTGACATGCCACTATTCCTACTCTTGATGTATGCAACGTCTATTTCTCTAGAGGTATTTATAAAGGGAAAAATTAACTTCTTTTCACACTCTTTACTTTTGTATGAAGAATTAGCAAAGCTATATTGAGTTAGTATGTGCAAAAAGCTACTTTTGTGATCAAGATCTAGTGATTATTTCACATTGAGTTTTCATGGAACTCTAACTTATGTAGTGCAGAGTATCATTTCAGTTGGTGGTTAGAATTGTGTGTTGTTGCAGTTGGTCGTAATGGCAGAGAATGTTAATACACCTATTTTGGTAAACATTTATGAGGAACCTCGACCTGTAGTCAAATTGCATTCAAGCAAAGCAGCTGAGATAGATATGTCTGGTGCCCTATCCACTAATTTTTTTAATGTAGTGTTGATTGAATATGTTCGTTCTTACATTCATTGTAGAATTAAAGAATTGGGAGCTAAATAAATTAGGAAAGAATACAAGGATCTGTGTATCAATGGAAAGTTGAAAGTCGAGCACAAAACTTACAAGAAAAGGGTTTGACTTATGTTGTGTACATACCCACAGAATTTCATCATGATTGGATGTGTTATGTGTTTAGAAGAGTGCATGATCAATACATATGGCTAGATAAACCACACAAGATTTTGAAGACATTGATTCATAAATTTACAGGATTTTGAGCACAAGGTTTGCAATGTACAATAAGAACGGTGGCAACTCACTTGGTCACTGAACCTACCAAATCTAAATTGGATGGGAGAGCGATGACTATTGAGCATATTGGAGATAAGGAAGTCTGTTTTGCATCTATGGTGATAGGATACGGAGTTTATCAGTTGATTCGAGTCAACAGTGCGCCTGGTGGAGCGATTCACGTTGCCTATCAAATTCTAAAGGATAATTCAACATATGAACTATGTGAGATGATAAGAAGCCAATTTTTGGAAAACATGGAAAGGATTAAGAGAGACAAAAGACAATCATTCAAGTATGGAGCCCTATTGGTATGTATATTTTTCTATGTTCAAAATTTTTTCCCCAATAAAGGAAATGTCACATGGTCAAGGGACAAACCGATAGTTATGAAAATCAATGAATTCATAAAGCAAATAGGGAATAACTTCAATAAGGTCATGTGGGAATATTTCAAATATTTCCAATCTAAAATGCATAAATGAGAAAGGATTCCAACTAGCATTGTAAAGAAGTACAAGAGTGATATCTATTTTCTTGTAGACACTAATTCATGTATTGTGCAAGTTGTGGAACCTAGTGTTGGATTTCTTCTATGGGTTATGAAGTAGGAAGTGATATAATAATTTTGCATGTTGATGATTTGTTGTCAAAACCATAAGAAAAAATAGCACAGAGATTTGGAACTTATGATGAAGTTGTTTCTAAAATTTTAAAGGAATTAAAGAAAATGGTCTTAGAGAGAAAAACTAGAAGAGTGGCATCTAACCTAGAGCAGAATCTTGGAAGCAGTGATGCAGGTACATCTCACACTATTGCAACCTTAACTGTAGCTAAGAGAAAAAAAAATTAAACCAACTACTACTAAATTTCAGTCTAGAAAGGGATCTTCAAGGAAGAAAAGACAACACATTTCTATTCCAAAAAGAATCTATAAGAAAAAGAGAAGTTTAACTAATGAAGAAAGGATAGAATTAGATAACGATACCTCTAAACTAAAGAAGAACGGTGAAACAAAGTTGGTCTCTTGTATTGATGATATTGTGAAAGGTATTGTTCACAATGGTAGACATGTTATTCGCAAAAGATACACTTTGGGGAGCAGTGAAGATAAGAAGAAAATCAAAGATGCAATTCTGTATCATTTTCATATATTTTGCAGAATACCTTTGGAAATACATTCTTGCATTCCTAATGAGTTATATCAGGTAATTTTTGTTAGATGGAGTGATGCATTACAATTGGATAGAGAGAGCATGGAGAGAGCACTTATTCAAGCTCAACCAGAGTTATGTGAAGAATATGCTAAGATAATGATCATTGCTCACAAGCATAAATTCAATATTAAGAGCAGAGTGTCTAGAATTCTAAGTGATGATACACAGACTGTACATGATGAAATTGTTGAGACATGGAGAGAACTACTGCAAGTAAAGGCGATTACAGCCCAAGAAGAACAGGTTCATACAGATTTTGAAGGATTCATCTATCAGAAGTTTCTCTCAAGTTGTTTCTTCCTCTCAGGAGAATGTTGAGACCAATGTGCCTCTTGGGACTGCTGCTAGCTCTTCCCCGGGAGTCGATCCCCTCCCTGGAATGTCTCCTTGTACTAAATCAGTTTTCTAGGGCTCTGCTAGTAGTGAGGCTTCTGCTCCTCTTACTAGTAATGCTTCGTTGGTTACTTCTGGAATGGTCGCTACTGAGTCATATACAGATGTCACCTCCTTGGATTCTCCTGGTCCTATCCTGGGACAATCTCTTGACTCTCAATTTTTGGGTGTCTGGAGTCTTGATCTGATTTCTAGGTAGGAAATGGCTAAGAGATTGGATGATGGGTGGACTTCTATTAAAGGAAAAATAAATCAAAACATCCGCCCTCATTTGACATGTCTCTTCGTTCCCAGAAGGGGAAGAAATTATACTGGGCTTTCCTTTGCTGGTAGCTGATTTTTGCTGCCTGCTGGAAGCTAAAAGGCTGCAAGACTTAATTGTGTTATTCTTCTAGCAGTGTTTTTTTCTGGTTGAGGTGCTAGATTTCCTTTTCTGGAACCTCTCTTTTTGTCCAGCTTGAGGGAGCCTATTGTAAAACCCTAGCCGTGGTCTTATTTTTTGAGTGTATTTTTGAAAATCTTTTGTGACCTACTTGTACAAGGTTTCGGGGCCCCTTCAAAACCTGTATTTACCTTAATAAAAAACAAGTTCATACAGATTGAAATGAACCAATACAAGGAAATGACACATTGTCTAAAGATCAGACAACTAGGAATATTGTTCTAGACATTGCTAACTTAGTGAAGGACATTGGAACACAAGATATGAGTCTATCACAAACTAGTGGTGATGAGATCACAGGAAAGTAGGATTCAACATTGCTTTTGGAACAAAAAGAAGAGATGATTTATGTGAAGAAAGAAGAGAAAGATGAAGAAAACAAGCAGGTGAAGACTCTAAAGAAGTTTGAAGCAGAACCTGAGATTTCAAAGGACTTAATTCTTGTAATATCTAATGCACAAAAGAAACATAAACCAATAATTATTGTTGAAGATGAAGAAGAAATTGATGAAGAAGATTTACGGATCATACTGGTAGATATATCCAAATTGAAACCTAAAGAATTGATGAAACTTTGGGAACAATTAAGGGTTCCGGCTGTGAGAAACAAGATGAAATCGAAGAAGAAGAACAAGAAGAACAAGAAGACACGAGTATTAAGGCAAGCTAGAGATATCCTAGCTGATTTAGTGCCTGAGGTAACATGTGATGAAGATAATAGGCCTATTGATCAGACGGACACACTTGTGAAGGTTATTCTACATCAAGGCCCAAACTTGCAAAGTCTTGCCGTGAGGCATGCAGAGGAGAACTTAGAGAAGAAGATGACGAGAAAAATGATGGAAAAGATTACAAAAGACAGGATCGAATTATCAGACTTTATAAATGAAGTTAAGATTACATTGATTGAGACATGACAACTAATTATAAAACTATCAAGGTATTCAAACTTTGTTCAAGATTTGCAGTGAAGCAAAGCTGAAGCTAAGAAGGAGTTGGAGAACTTAAGCGATCAACTTGATCCACTGTCAACTTCATTCACAACTTACAATCATCAAGTCAAGAAAATCAATTATAAGGTTAAGAAAATTAAAAGTGAGAAGGAGCAGAGATTGTTCATGCTACTAGAACTTCAATCCACCTTATGTCCTACAATAGAAGTGATGCGACAAAATGTGAAAATGGCAAAAGCTATATCAACCTTTCCAGTCATAAATACTTTTGATAGCATGGAAGAGTTCGTCTTGAGTTTGATTGAGAAAATTTGACTATGAACTACTTACAAGAGATATGCGAAACAACCTTGAGTTCGACCAAGATTCACTTCAAGGTAATTTTGGACATGTTGTAAGCGAGATTTTTGAGTCCATATATTCAAGTTTTTTTGTACCATTGTCATTGTTGTTAAAGGGGGAGTATATTCATGGTTAAATAGATGTATGGGGGAGTATATACATGTATGCAGAGTATGAATACAAGGAGTCATAAGCTGATATTATGGTTGTAATCATATATTGCAGTTAGTATATGTTTGTCATCAATGCCAAAGGGGGAGATTGTTGGTATTGATTGATGCAGTGGTAAGGAGTCATTTATATTATAGTCATTGATGTCAACTAAGTCTGTTCAGTGAAACTGAGTGACTAAAAGTCATAATATTTAACAGGTAAAGTGAAGGTATAATCGGTAAGAAGGTATACTGAAGTTTGGTTAAGTCCAGAAGCGAGGTAGACTATTCAAACAACGTTTTGGTGAATTTCATGTTATAAACATAATTTTGTGGAGCGGTCATAGGTAAAGACTCAACAAGCTCACATTGCAACGTGGTTCCAACCACAACACATTTGGTTGAGCGATTATAAATTTTTGAGTAACACAGACACTAAGACAAGTAGAACTTTTATGTTTTTGATAAACCGGTCAGTAGATCACATAGCGGTAAATAATAAAGTGTATGCGATCATTTTTAAGCAAGATATGATGATGTGAAATAAAGGTTATACATCTAATGTATTTGTATTTACACAATTGATGCAAGCATTTAAGACATTTAAGGGAGCACATTGGAGATGCAAAAAGGTGCTAGCTATCTTGGAGATATAAACTTGCAGATCTTATCTTGATCTAACGCGGTCATGATAAATCATTTTTCTCATTGAGATGATCAATTAGACACATGGTGTTTTCATGGGAAATCAATTTGAAGATCATTTTCAAGTTGGTGCAAGTTGTTTATTTAAGGAATCAAAGAGAAGTTACAGAAATTTTTTGTTGCAATAGTTAAAAGTTATTTTGGGTGATTAGGGTTTTATGATTTCGATTTGAAGTTGAGATCAGAGATCTATTACAGAGTAGAGAAGTACAGAGTATGGAGAGCTTATAGGATCTGTTAAGAAATCAAGTGCTACACTCGGATCATTTATCTTGTTTCCTTCCTAACAATTGCAGCAAGTCAAATCCCTTAACTAGGTGAACTCTAACAAGTTCTTATTGTAAATCCTTTAACAGGATGACTTCTTTATTGACGTTTTAAATCCTCTAGCGAGGTAGATCATAGTTGATCTTATGGTACTCCTAATAAATTACTAGTCACTTTTAATAGGGTGAACCCTCAAAAAGGGTATTGTAGCTCCTAACAGGGCAAACTCGTATGTTGCAGTTATTAGGCTTGTGGGTGTCATCCCCACCGTGGTTTTTTCCCTCTTACAAGGGTTTCCACGTGAAAATTACTCTGTTATGTGTGAAATTTTTGGATGCTTGTTATTACTGTTTCATTCATATTTGCATAAGATACTTACTTTATAGGTTTGAGAAGCATTTCAGTAGTTATGTTTTTCAGTGGTTGACTCCTCAAAAGGTAACTCCTAAGGAAAAGTGAAAATGAACTTAAAAAGCACCTAAAAGAGAAAAAATTAGAAAAGGCTTCCAATTCCAGATCCAGCATGACCATTAGAACAGCATCCATCTCTAGAAGAATGAGCAAAAATGACTAAGTCTGCATCATCAAAAGGTGGAAAAAACATTGAAAAGACATGCAAAGTTGTGAAGATTCTTGACTCTAATCAAGAAAAAGATCTGAAAAATCTTGAAAAATCCTTGTTCCAATATAAAATTTATAAGAAATCTTGGAAAAAAAAGTTGTGGAAAAGAATACTAAGGGAAGCATGTTGATTACTAAAATTTAGTTGAGTCTAAAAATTTTTGGGATCTTCTAAAATCTAGAATCTTCATTATAATTCCTTGAGATTTAAAACCACACAAAGGAATTGTTGCCCAACACATAAAATCCTTCACTTGGGCTAAAATATGCCCAAGAGCACAAATCCACTAGAGCCAAGGAATTATGTCCAAAGTTAAAAATCCACCACTCAGCCTCAGATGTGCCCGTAAGCGCAAATCCAAGGGTGGCATGGATTTACACTCAAAGTACAAAGTCTTGCACCAAGTCCCATATACACCCATAGGCATAAATTCTACTTGGCCAAAGAAAATGGCTAAGGTAATGAAAATCCCTCATGACCACTCAAATGTGCCCAAGTTTGGGAGAAAGTAGTCTGAAAAGTGACCAAGCTTGGAACAAAGGGAAAAGGCAACAGTGACAAGTCTGGACCAAAGGGAGAAAGCAATGCAAGAAAATGGCTAAGTGTTGGTTAAGTGTGGATCTAAGGAACATGAAGTTTGCAAAAATGACTAAGCTATGAAAATTCCATGACATCCTTGAGAATGCCCAAAATTGAAGGTGTGAGGGAAATGGTCAAGTATGGATCAAAATAGGTATGAAGATGACAATAATGGTTAAGCCATGGAAATTCCATGATACCTAACGAATTGCGCCCAAGTGACAAAATTCTCCACGTGCAAGGAATTCTTCTTCAAAGGAAAAAATCGTCCACCCCAAAATGCTCCCAAGCATTCAAATGGAATGAAAAATAAAAATTTTGGCTAAGTATTGAAAAGAAAAAAAATTCAAAAAGGCATCAATGGAATTTTGAGTGTTTTGATGAACATACTATTTTTGGAATTTTCTATTTTTAGTAAATTTCATTGCATCCCAAATTGGCCTTGTTTTAACTTTGGAACAACTTACTACTTTTAGCAGTGCCTATTTTTAGCAATTCTATTTTTAATAAATTTCATTGCATCCTAGATTGGCCTTATTTTGACTTTGGAACAACTTACTATTTTTAGAAACTCTATTTTTGGCAGGTATATTTTTGCAACATAAGATATGACAAATGGACAAAAGGTTATTCAGTTCTATATCCAAAAGAATGAGAAAGCGAGGCAGTCAATTAGAAAATGGTTAAGTCTATAAACATCCTTGAAATATCCAAAAGTGGAAAGGCATGAAAAACATCTGAAACATGGTTAAGTTTGAAGAATCTCTTTGAAAAACATCCAGAAAAAGGAAAGGAGATGAAATTCCTCTAAGTCAAGGGATTTCCCGTAGTTGAAGAAATTCTTCCACCAAGCTCCAAATGTGTCGAAGAGGGAAAATTCCACTAAGTCGAGGAATTTCCTTGAGTTGAAGAAATCCTCCACAAGTGTCAAAATGAGCTCAAGAGAACAAGGAAAGATGAAAAAATGGCTAAGTGTTGGAAAATTTAGACTCCATGTCTAATATGCGCCCAAGTTGAAGAGAACAAGGAAAGTTGAAAAAATAGCTAAGTGCTAGATTCTCCTCCTAGCTCATGTACGCTCAAGGAAGAAATTGCAAGGAATAGATGAAATTTGGCTAAGCATGAAAATTCCCTCTCTAGATCTTAAATTTCACCCTCTTCAAGTGTGCACCCATGGGTTGAGAAATGCTGATGAAGATAAATACAAAAAAGGGAATTTTTGGAAAGTAAAAGAAAAGTGTGACAAAGTGAATTTAAAGCATGAGAAGAGGAAGGTGTGAAATTTGAAAAAAAAAAAAAGAGAGTTCCTAGAGAGAGAGAGAGAGAGAGAGAGAGAGAGATTCTCATTCTAGATGTTCAAGGAAGACATTCAAGTCCCAGAATTATAGTTCCAATTTTCAAGAGAACTAGTTCAAGGCATTCAAGGTTCATGACTTCAAAGATCAAAGTTCAAGCACATCTTGAATTTCCTCTGGAAACCGAAGATCAAAAGACAAAAGGTCCAATCTATCTCAAGAAGATGAATTCTCAAGCATGTTAGGAATAAGGTGTCTCAACCTTGGATAATTCATATTCTTATTATTTGTTTTGTAAAATGTATTTCTTGCAAATAATGTTGATGTGTCGGCATCTTGAAGTGTGTGTAAGGAGATCATGGCTAAAACGGTTATGACAGATTCCTATGACACGTAAGAGCTATGTCAGGAAGATTCAATGACAGGTGAAGACATGTGGCAACTAATAAATTTGAGTACTGTACACTCTTCCCCATTCGTGGGGTTCGGGGTTTCCTATTTTGGGTTTCCTATTTTCTCAGAGAATGGTAAAACCCTACTACGGTTATCATTGGGAGTAGCCCTAAAAAGTGAAGCGCATGATATAAGCATTTTTTTTAGGGTTGTGAAGAGTAGTGATGTGAGTGTATTGTTGGAACGTTTTATGCTGTCGTGTTTTGTCTTCAAGGGTTTTTGAAATCTTCTGAAAGAACTTGCATTGCAAGTGTATTGTAAGTTGTAATAGTTTTGATCAATACATTGTGCAGGTTTTGGAGTGCTGGGGTTTTTTTCCGAAAGGTTTCCCCAGGGTATATCATTGTGTCATTCTCTATTTTTCTGTATGCATGGTATGTGGTTGCAATA
>MU227859.1:5314716-5332892 GCA_018584345.1 Thuja plicata | reverse complement strand
TTAATATTGAATATCATTATTTTATGATATATATATATATAACATAATTAATGTTTGATATATTATATTAATATATATTATATATTTAATTTAATATATATTCTATATCTCATTATATATATATATATATATAATAGTTTTACGTCGTTTTAGTAAACATGAACGAACATATTTTAACACCATGTGTGAAAGATGGTTGCATAGAGTTTCCCAATGGTGACACTCATGATTCGGATGTTAGAAATGTGTTATGTGATGCAGATGTGAGTCAAAGCCAATCTGATTTTGCAAATCAAACCTAGGAAGATGAATCAGAAAATTCATTTGTTGGTAATAGGTCCCAAGATCGTGACTTGCAGGGACTTGCAGTTACATGGGAAGTGGGAGTGTACGAGGAGACTGTTGTAGCAGCAGCTTCCACTTTATCAGATGAGCCATTTGTTGAGGTCCTCAACAGCAGTACCTCGGTTGTTGATGTGTACGAAGATGATAGCACACATGATGCTACTTGTCATGAGGTGAGTAATGTTGATACAGCCTTGTATCACTGTGCAGATTGTGGGTCAGAGAGCTTGCATGGGAGTCATGAATTTCAAAGACATCATTTGGTTGGGCAACTAAAGGTGAATGACAGTCAGATTGCCACAACCATTGGGCATTTTAATGTTGCTCATCAGATGTTAGCTATATTTGGTTGGAGTACTCCTATGTCAAATGAGCACGGTGATAGTGGTCTTTCCCTTGCAGAGTTCCATTCACTACGAGAAGCTATCGGGATAATGAAGCATAATTGCTTGCAGCTACTTGTTGATAGGGACTATCTTCTCGAGTGGGGGTGCATTTGTTATGATGCGTTGAGGGGAAAGGAAGAGGAGGTAGATGATCTCACTCATGAGTTAGGGGTGGCTATGCATTCTTTAGAGAGCACTCAGTTGGCCCTTTAGGAGCCACAGTCACAGTTAGATGAGGTTACCGTGGAATTGAGACGAACACAGCCTTCACCATCTGCAATTACAGTACAATTTCCCACAGTGGCAGTTGGTGATGATTTGATATCCACAAGTTGTAGTGAGGTTGTGGCTACATCCATTGCTGATACAATTGTGGTAGTCGCAGCTGGGATGAGTACTCTAGTTGAGAGTGTTGATATTATGGCAACTGATCATGTAGTGGGTGTTGATATTGTGGCAACTTCTCATCGGGAAAAAGAAGACCGACATTGTAAAACCCTAAAATGGCTGATTTTAGAGGTTGCCCTAAAATGTATGTTATAAGCGGCTGAGATGCATAATGCATTGTAATGTTGGTGTACTATTTTTCTAGATAATAAGAAAGGTTGGACGGCTGTGTAGGTGGACGTAGCCCAGGTTTTGGGTGAACCACGTTAAATTTGTGTGTTATCTGTGTTCAATTTGATTCTTCTTTTGTTTCTGCATGTAACTGTTTATTCTTATATTGTTCCGAATCTATCAAACCCTAACAGAGAGCAGTAGAGAGTCACTCATTGTATTAGGTTCTCTTGAGGATAGTATTGTCGGAGGATGCAAGTCAGATTATTGATAGCTCTTGTGTGGCAGTGGTGTATTCTCCAAAGAGTTGTGTGTTAGTAGACAACACTACTCCATCATCTTCACAGGGGACTTGCACAATATCATCTGGTTGGGAGTATGACTCTCATGTTGATTTGCTTCCCTCCCTTGGAAGCAAATTAGTTACTTCATCTCATGCAGTTGATGGTGGTGGACAACTTGTTGTGCCACAGAGCTAGAGTGATCAACTGAGGGTTGCAGGAGAACCGGTTGATTCTGATTCATTTTGTTTATATTGCACAGATTTGTTTATTGAGTACCTGCTTGAGAGTCCGGAATTTCCGAAGGGCCCATTTGGAGTCACTGAGGCTACATTCATCTGAGGTTCTCGCGACATTCAACGTTTGGTGGGAGCAATTGTAGAAACTCTGACAACAATGCTTCCTCGAAGAGATTTTGTGGTTGGGTTTGCAAAGAGGGTTACTAGAGACCCTGCCCAATCAGTTGTTTGGGGTCAAAGATTGGAGCCTTTTATCGTAACTACACAGTAAAGAGTGCTTATCATTTCTCTCTTGATCCACATGTGGAGGACTTGATGATGCATAGGTGTGGATTGGCTTCGGGGTCATACCATCCTATGTGGGATGGGTATTCACCATCTTCAGTAGATGGATTCAGTAGTTGCAAGTTGGTGGGGGACAACTTGCAGAGTCATCACATCCATGGCATCTTAGCAGAGGATGGAGATAGTGATTGTGATACAAGCACCTTCAGGAGTTCTTATATCCACAGTATGGTTGGATTTCACACCCATGGGGGATTGATAGACTGTAGAGGGAGGTTTGGTATAGTAGATGCTTCCAGATATTCTCACTTCCTTATGATGGATGGATGTGAGTTTCGTTTATACTGAGATTCGGGGTGGTGACAAGGTTAGTACTACAAGTTGGATGGGTCCCATCGGATTGCTTCACCTCTTCTGGTATGGTGAAGTTCGGACTAGTGTTGAGCAGCAAAAGTCTAGCAGTGTTCTCCTAGGCAAGCTTCTATTCTGGATTTGGGATCCAAGTATATGTGGTTGTACACTCTTCAACATGAGGTGGGATCCTTTGTGTGCATCAGGATTCCAGTCTGAGTTCACCAAGGTGTATTGCAATGTGTACCTGGTGTGTATTATTTGTAGTTTCATTTATGATTCTCATGTACATTATTGGTTTCAGATGCACAATTTCAAGGAGCAGGGATTGGATAGTTGCTTTGTTGTTCATCTCTATGCAGTTGTGGTTATGTTGGTGCTTCAACAATGTTGTTGTTGTTTGGGGTATTTCACAGTCTTTGTTTGGACTTCCATTGTCGTGGAGTTTCTTTGCAGTGATGATTTCCTGGGGACAAGCAATCTTAGGGAGGGTGGACTATAATGTCCCCTTTTTTCGCAAGCATTAGAGCTTTGAGGGATTAGCTTATTATTGTGACCCTCGTACGCTAATTATTGTGGATAGATGGTCTTCTGAGGTAGAGGCTTGGTTAATGGAGGCTCTTGTCTTCTCTAGAATTCAGTATGTTCCAGTTTGGTCTTCGTTTACCTCAGATTGGACTTTGTTTGGGCTCAGTTTCATTTACTTACTATTTATAGCAAGTCATAGGTTGATCGAGAAGGGCCCTTTCTATTTTTAGTAAGGCAATCATATAGACAAACGATGAAGTGATTGACCTACTGGTTCTGACAAAATCGAGAATTAATGAGTGTCTTTGGAGTTATGACATTTTAATTATTAAAAAAGTAATACTTTATTAATAATTAATTAAAAGTGCACATCATTAAATTTTATTTGACTTCATTATTTAAAGGAGTTATTTAATGACTATAATGTGCATATGAGAAATTATGTGAAGTGCCAATTTAAAGGGAGATATAAGTGATTATTAAGATATATTATTTTGTTATGCACCAAATTGAGGGAAATATAATAAATTATTATATTTCAAACTTTGCAACAAAAGCGCATATGTTCTTTAACTTATGTGAGGTGTAAGCTTCAAGCTTCAAGCTCGATTTGCCTTTGGTCAATTATAAAAAGCCTTCACATTAGGAAATTGTGGCATGTAGGACTTGGTATTTGCTTTTGTTGTGTGAAGAGAGATTTGGAACAAGGGTTTCAAGTTTTGAGCTTGAAGAATTGTAAACTCTTCTAAGTGTTTTTGTAAATCCAGTGAGATTGTGCCTAGAGGTGGCATCATTCAGAGCCATCCATTTGTGCTTCAAATTGTGATTCAAATTGAAAAGGAGTTCTTGTGTTTATTTCTAGAAAATGCTCGCAAGGCTGGAGGCCACAAAATTCAGTGCAGATCACAGCATATTGGGTGACCTGTGTTTTGAGTTTTGCTAGCAGTGGGTTATATAAAGCAAAATCAGAACTGGTAGAGGGTTGTGTTTGAGTATTTAGTGGCAGCGTTATTAGTTTGGGCCAGCGTTTGAAAGGTATGGCATGTTTTTAATCTTTGGGAGCCAACATTAATGATTACAGTCATTGGGGCAGAGAAGAGTCCATTCCACAGAGTTGCGGTATCTTTTGGGAATTCAACGGTTACAAGAATTCAGATTTCCAGGTTTTGTTTAAACTTATAATAAATTTATTCCTCAGTGTATTCATTGTTCATTGTATGTAGTTTGATTTTCTGAAGTGGAATAAGAGGAGTAATGTCATATCTTAACTGCTCATAATCAGCTAATTAGATTGCATGCCAAGTGTTTGGGAAAATGTCCATTGGCTGTAGGTGCACATTTTACATGTAGAAATCATATGTATGCATTTCAAAAGACCAAAAGAAGTTGCATTTGCACCTAGTTTCTTGCTAAGACATTGTAGTGTTAATTTGCAAGCACTTGAACATCAATTGAAACCATTTTAAGCTTAGTTACAGATGCGCTTTTGGCAAGCCTGGATGCGGAGGCGGATGTTCTGGGAGCCGGATAACGAGGCAGAGGCGTGGTGGATGCTGGCAGGAAGCGCATCCTGAGTCTATGGATGCGCATCCGGTAACCCTCTCAACCCGCAAGAAAATTGAATTAGTCTGAAAAATCACTCTCAGTTCCGTATGATGCATTTGTAATTGTATCATTGGATTGTCCTTATTACTGTTGTTGTTATGTTAGAGACAATGAAACGGTTGAGTAACCACTGCTAGCATTCTCGTCCTCATGTCCTCTCTCTTTAGTGTTTCATCCTTGTCATAAATGATTTCAATATAACTCAAGTCAGTTCGGTTCTCACTCCTTGCCGCCACCGTCCAATTGTATCGTTGGATATTTACCTGATTATATTATTTATTAATTATTTTGTTTTTATAATATTATATTAATAATAGATTATATTATATTATTTATTAATTATTAATTATTTAATTATTCTAATATTATATTTATTATTGCGTTTTATTTATTTAATCATTGGAATTGTGAACATAGACATATATGATATAGCTTATTTGAATATTTGTGAGCTATCAATTGACATTTAATATTTATCTTGATCAATGATTAAGTATCATACTGTCAAATGATTTAGTTCTGCATATTTCTTGTGTGTGTGTGTGTGTGTGTATACACACACACGCATCCAAAACCCAAAAAAAAAAATTCACGCATCCGCGCACCCAATTCTCATACCCGCATCCACATCCGAATCAGTAACTCGGATTTTAAGCAATCAAAAGTCAATCTGAAAACAATTAACAGAAAATTAGAGGTTTCAAGACAAGTCTTTGACAATATTCCTTGAGCCTTAAATCAACAAGTTAAGGGCAGTTTAGCAAGGGATATTACATATTAGACAAATGTAGGTATTGGCTCCTACCCATGAAGCGAAGGGCTTAATAAACTCTGCAAATGGAGTTGTTTAAGATCTATAAGAAGTTGTTGGTGGGGATGATCAAGTACAGGCTTCTCTTCTTCCACCATTGTTGCACTTGTTAATCTAGACAAGAGGTGTCGATCAATGACAACTTTGATTTGCAATGATTTTGCCCAACAATCTTTGCTTGGGTTCCTCCAGCAGTGTCCCCCTCTTCTAGTTTTCGCGCGCTTGGGTTTGTCATTTCCCTCTCTTCTTTGCAGGGTTTTGAACTTGATGTCCTTGGTAAAACAAAAATCCTTGGATTTTGGTTATACAAAGGAATGAGCCCTTCCAAAATCCTTTTCCTACCTTAATCAAAAACATATCCAATAGGGATAAAATAAAGGTAACAGATTTCCATGTTTTTAATTATGATCTGAACGTTATAATTCTTGATAAGAGCAGTAAAAGGCCGTATCATCTATACTTCATTATTTTTTTCTTTTCTTTGGCAGCTATAGTAAATATTCTGAGCCATATAGACTACTAGATATTTCTACTAACAAACATTATTATTTAAGAAGTTGATGCAAAAGAAATGAAGTTTTTCTTTGTAAATTTTCCCAACTGATCAATCATAAGCCAGAAACAAGGGTTGAACTTCCCCTTTAAAGATGGAAGTTATAAGACTTCTTCTACTCCATCACAATCAAACTTAGGATATACTTCATCCACGTTACTAGTCTATCAAAGACACTACCCTAAGGTTGCTGCAAATCCAAATACAATTGATACACAAAAGAACCTCAAGTAAACCAGCAACAAAACCCAATCAATATCATTCCACTCTTCAAGATGTGGAGTATGAACTTCTTCAACAAAATCAACTAACCCAGTAATCAAGGGAATCGATTGTTGAATCAGACAAGCATGTTCATTTTGTTTTTCCATTAAACTCGTTTCAAGGTGTTTGAACCACAACAGTACTCAAAGGCTATGGGCAAACCTAAGTGGAAACTTGCCATGCAAGTTGAAAATGATACCTTAACAAAGGAACATACATGTAAGATTCCATCAGATTCAACTAGAAAATATCATATGTAAATTTGACAATAATTTGGAATAGTAAGATTCAAAAATAGCTTTAAGAAACCCACTATACAAAAGATATAATATATTGGCTTTTTTTTTCAAAACAATTACTTTCTATTGGCAATTTTTTTTTAAAATCACAAGAAATTTGTAAAAAACAATTTGAAGAATCTTGACCAAAAAAAGGAAAATGCATTAATTACCTAGTGTCTACAATTCGTTAATCTTTAAGCCTTAAGGTGTAGGTGCTAGTGTCTATAATTCCTTAATATTTTAAATCAAACATTGAATGTTTTAAGTCAGCCTTAAATTTTCATTCACCACCATTGATTATATTTATAATGACCCAAAAATTGGAGATATGGTGGTTACAGAAAATTGGCGATATGGCCCTAAAGCAGCCAATGAATATATAATATAATTAGCAAATTTAGTTTAATTTCTACTATAACTTGAAAGATTTAGGAAAATCTAATATAATTAGGTATTGGAGTAGCAAATTTTGGGTTAAAAAGTTCAATAAAAATAAATGTTTTGGTGATTTAACTAGGACTGAAACAAATTTGTAAAAATGTGGCAATTCAGGTCACATGACAGCATTTAATATTAGCAAAAATTTGAATCACCAATTTCAACTATTAGCCAATTGGTGAATATTCACCACTAAAAATATACTAGTAAGACAACTAGTAGCATAAGTATATTTGCAACAAGATTAAATAAGCTACGAGCTGAATTTTGCCCCCAAGGTAGAAATGCCCATGTTTCAATTGCTTCTAACCATATCAACTCAATTTGATTGAACGAGTTTCAAATGGACGTTAAGAGTACCTTTTTAAATAGTGACTTAGATGAGATGTTTAACATGGTGCAGCCTAAAGAATTTCAAGAGCTTAGTCATGACTTTTGATTTGTCAGCTTCTTAAGTCTCTCTATAGGCTTATAGGAAGATTAACATAGCTCAACCCAATAAAATTCAAGAACCTAACTGTGTTCATTTGGTTTGTCAACTTATTGAATATCTCTATGCGTTTGACCAAGTTCCATGAGCCTACTAGATGAAGATTGATCAATAACTTTCAGATTCTCAATTTAGAAAGAGTTTTTTCAATTCTACTCTCTATATCAAAAGCGTTGGTGATGGCATTGTTCAGGCATTAAAGCCATTCTACTATAGCTTATAAAATATAATTTATGCATTGCTAATGACATCTCTACTGTAGGCCTCCAACAATACTGGTTAGTGTAGATGTCTAGAACATAACCACTTCATTTTCATTAGTCAATCCTAGTATGCTACAATCCTTGAAAACTATATAAGGGTGATCAATTGCAGGCTTTCCACTACACATATGGAGGTCAAGCTCAAGATTTTGAGCCTATAATGCTTCATCACTGATTAATGAGCCACACTACAGAAGATTCATGAATAGCCAAACTATATTTTATATCCACACGTTGAAACTTTTTTTTTGTTATTAGGATCAAATTTTGGAGCAATTGAAGCTTGCTCCTTGGCATTAGCCATAGTTTCAAGACTCAATAAATACTCTGTAACACATCAAATTCATGAGTTCTTGAGCTAGCCATGCCAAGTTGACCAAACTCACATGCCAAGTGAACCTTGGAGAGTTATGAGTCAACCCCCATTCCAAGATTCTCCAAGTCTCAGGCTTGGACTCTCTAGTTATGAGTTCGAATTCTTCTGTCACCAAGCCATAACAACTGCATTTTTATATGTGAAATTTCAACTTTTTTTGGTCATTTTTTGCTCTTATTCATGCATTTCACCCAACAAAGCATCAAAATACCAAGAAGACAATTTGAGAAAACAATTTTGAAGAAACAATTTATCATCATCGTGATACCAAATTACCTTCTAGTTCAAGGCCTGAAAAATTAACACTGTGAGGTGGAAGACTAATATGTAGATTGTAATTGGCATATCATTATATGCAAACGGTAATAATCCTATTATACATTTATTACTTATGATTTTGTTGTATTACAGTGTTCGATTTTTAACTATGAGATTTCAAATTATGCTAGTTTGGGGATCAATTGACATGTGTAATAATTGAATTTTAACAAATTCATAGTCAAATTAAACATTTTTGTTCTCCAAATGCATTAAATTTTTTTATTTGTGTAATTATGAGATTTTTATTTGCCGAGTCTGTGTCACATTTTTCATCGAGTCTGGAGTCTGGGTGAAAACTTTGGGCTGTCAAGTCCAAGCGCTGAACTATGTATCAACAAGTGTTGGCATATGTTAACAAGTTATACAACCTCTAATTGGGTGGGTTTAGTTAATACAAGGTTACAACTAGACATATTTTCCCCTTAGGCTTAGGAGTTTCTTTTTCGCAATGTAAGTTTCAACATATTGTAGCTTAATCTTCCACTAAAGTCAAGTACAAAGCAATGGCCAATCCTAACTAAAGGTGTATCATTATGCAAAGTTTAAAGTGATCTAAAACTTTCTTATATAACATGGATTTATGTCACAATCAAGGAATCTTAAGTTCAATAATTATCATACTTTCACCAATCGCAATGGGGTTATCATATTAAATTCAATAATTAATTTTTACTGAATATATTTCTCCCACTTGTGGTTCATCTTAGGAGTAATTTATTGATCTAATGAATAAATCTCTTCTGTTTTATTCTGTTTGACAACTTTCAGAAAAAGATGAAACTCTTGGTTATTTTCGTTTGTACACAAAGACATTGATATCTAATGTTCATGATCTAATAACATCACATTAGTTATGTCTAAAAGATAACTAACATAATGTAAGTTACAACAGCAAGTATCCAACTTACTCAAAAAAAGAGTTACAAGCATGCATACATGTAATGTCCCCTTTTTGGATAACTGGGGATTATGGAACAATTACTTGAATTCCTTAGAACTGCAATTCCTCATTTAGCTATCTACATGTGTAATTGACAATATAAGAACAAATTTGCTAAGTTACCAGTTTGGGTGTGGGTACGCAAATCAGGTACGTGGGTGTGTGAAAAGATTTTTCAGGGGTTTGGGTGTGTATGGGTACGTGTGTATAAGACTGTTAAGTAAAATAGAAAAATTGCAAATGCCAAATACTAAATACTTGAACATTGAACAATGAATATAATTACTAATTAGAAATAGAATACTAAATAAAATTTCAATTTGACAAATGAAATTGTCGAATCAGCAAACGGAAGATTTCTATTATGTCAAAAATATCATAAAGATGATTACAATGAGTAGCAAGAAATCAAAACAAGTACAAAATGTCCTTCAATCAGCTTATTGTTTAAATGTCTTAGGTTTGCAAATGATCTAAAAATGGTCTTCAATGAGACAAATATATATATATATATATTAAAAAAAGGAAATTTAAAAAAAATATACTTTTTAAATGTCTAGGGACAGGAGACTTCCAGAAGTGCCCGAGACGCTCTGGGACTCCTAGGCGTCCCCACGTTCTGGCAGCGATTGAGCAGTGGTGGGGGTATGTGAGGACGGGGTCCCCCTGTCCCAAGAACATGTGGGTCCAGGGGAGGGGACATGTCCCCGTGTAACACTAAATTAAACTTACATAAGCAAACAGCAGCAAAGTATAATCCAAAAGCATTCGGATAAACACTCATTGTCAAATGACTGAGATCAATCATAATGCAGGGGGGCTGTTGAGCCAAGTAGAAGAAAAAATGAAAGAAAAAGTGTTAATTGAAGCCTTATTTGTGATATCCCCATCTATTTCACAAAGTCTCTAAGAGACAAAACTGCAAAAGTGACAAATAAAGAACATCAATTAAAGTGTTACCATGAAAAGATTTAATAATAAATAATGATCAAATCAATAAAATAATAATTAAACGAATAAATAGTCATAAATAATAGATATAATATAATATATCAAATATTATCATTTATTATAGTATAATATAGCCTACAATATATTATAATATATATCAACATATAATATATAGCATATAATATAATATAAACCAAATGTTAAATATAAATAACATATCACATATCGAATGATATCTCATGAATTAATGCTAAACCAGAGGCTCATGAAATACGGTGAATCGAATACAAGAGTCGTGACATTTAAGGAAAAGTCGCTTCCTTTTCCCTCACCCCTCGGGAATATAAATAAGGGAAGATAATGACAAAGGGAGGCATCCAAGCAGCATTCGATATACAGTCAACAATTGATAGCTTATACAGTCAACAGGAACACCATACAGGAATAAAGTAGAATACATCTGCAGTCCAAGGAACCAAGCAATGAACAGCAAGGGAATAAATCAGAATCAATTAAGTAAATAATACAGTCTATCAATCCATCGAATTATTTAGTCAAGCAAATGCATAAAACTTAAAATTCAATCAAGCAATCAGACAATAATAAAGTAAGCAGCCAGTGTGGAGGCATCAGCGATAGACAACAAATACATTCCAATTCAGTCAGTCACTCAACCATCGATCACGAATAATAAATTGAGCAATCAGCAAATCAAGTTCAAGTACTATCAATCAAATACGTCTGAAACCATTCACCCAATCATCAAACTCAGTAAATACATTCATCGAACAATTCAGGCAAAAACAAGATAGTAATTCATATCGATTACAGAAAATTCGTTTCTTCAGTAATTAAACAAAGGATTAAGTATCGATCCATGAAAGAAGTTACAGACCGCATAAAACATAAACCATCCAATTTATTTACAGCTCAGTAGAGAAGCAGAGAAAATAAGAACACAGCAGAGAAAGATAGGAAATAAGCGCAGAACCACAGCAGAAAGGTACGTCGATCAGGAACACAATTAGATTCTCGTATACAAGGAAAGGGATTGAGGTTTGAGAGGATAAAATAGTCACAGCAATAAATCTATATCAGTTTCAGATAAACTAGGGCAAATTTAAGAAGGGGACATTACAAAAAGTGAAAGAAATTTAAAGTTGACAGTTTTTAAACAAGATTCTAGATTGGAATTGTTTGTGGAAAGATCGTACAACTGATTTTGATAGTGGATCTTTGCTTGAGTTTTTCCCCATGTTGGCTTTCCCCATGGCAAATCTCATCTTATCTTTTAATTTTTGTTGTTCTCATTTACTTTTCTCATGTTGTATTCTTGAAAGTTTTAACAAACTACACACAATTAAGACAGAGAAAATCAGCCTCCAAATTTAAGTGACAAAATAATAAGGAAACAAGGCATATGAAAAATAGAAAATACAAAGCTGATTTCACAGAAATAGCACACAAAGGTAAGTAACCCAAAAGCATTAAATCTTCATTCTTAATACCAGTTAACTTTTCAGCACAACATACAAAAGATGCTCTTGCTTTTAGAGAGAGAAAAAAGTAGAAGTGTAATTTAAAAGTACAATAAGGCAGCTTATATCGTCTATGGGATGAAGGAACCATATAATAAGTTAAAACTTGCATATTTTAAATTGACCAAAATAAACTTTGAAGTCAAGAACATACCAAACACCGATGGACCTCTTGATCATTTGGATCCACCCTAAGCTGCCGCTTAACAGCCTGCCACAAATGTGAACAAAATTAAAAAATAAAAATAAAAGTTCAATGTCAACTGTTTACCAACAATACAAGATACCAACAAAAAATGGTAAAATAAATCAAGCATAAGCCCAAAGCATTTAGTTACAACCATGTGACTGAGATCGTTAATTAGGTTGTTCTCCAAGGCTAATTTTATTTTGAGTTTTTATGATTGTCAGAGAAAAGAGGGCAACCCTCATTCACTTCACCATGCGGTCTCATGTTTTTACTAGCACAGCATTCATAAAAATTACCAATACGTTTCTGCAATTTTATTTTAAAAATCTCAAAAATAGTGAAAGATCACATCATTAGAAGTTCTCCAGCATTAATATTTCTCAAATCTTGTAAAAGGTCATTGCATTAGACGCTCTTCAGCATACAATGCATCTGAACATATTACCAATCAACCACCTTCCTAGTTACGTTTCAATTACCTTTCCCAGTACCAAATTTATATGTTTTTGTTGACAGTTTAAATGTCTAACTTGTAGCGGCATGTAAAATAAAGATTCTGATATTGCTTCTTAGGCCATTCAAATTCTTGATCAAGACAAATGTTAGATTCTTATGAGACTAGCTGTTTTTGTGTATCAACTATCAATTTGTGTGACTCTAATTGTAATTGTTTTATTAATTTGCACTACTTTGCTGATGCTGATTTAAAATTTTATCCCAAGCATCCTTTCCGAGCAAAACATTCAAATTAACACAAGGTTGAAAAGTGTTCCATCATCAACCAATCCACTGGTTTCATTTCTCTTGCTGAAGCTCAAGAAATATTGGACACATTTAAGACTTCTTAATTACATCAAATTCAAAATCTTAAAAACTTCACCCAATTTCAAATGTTAATCAAACATCTCCACCCAATTTCTCTCTTCTACGAACCAGTCCTGTTTAATTATCACAATGATTTGCAAAATATATAATAAATTATCACAAATGAGATTCCTTGGCATCTAGTTATAACAGTAGAATGGTCGTAAGGAAAAAACCATGGTAATTAGTCTTCCAACGGTACAGATTAAAGACTATTAAGTTGGGCCATCAATGAGACTTTGAATCAATGTCTTGGGCATTAACCCTCTTTCATGTATCTTAACAATGAATATGTTTTCGATATGGATGCTCATCCAAAGGAAATTCAAATAATTCCTTTATATCAGTCTTCAGTTCAACTTTGGTATACTTTGAGGTGAGGCTAAAGGAGCCAGTTAAAGTTGTCAATGCCATCTTCTACATTTAAAATTTGTAATGTTTGTTAATTTAAATGATGGGATTTTATCATCTCACTTTTCTTTATCATTTATAGCTATAAAAATTATGTACGCAATAGCCTTCCATTGGTAAAAGTCAAAATAGAATACAATCTTCATTGCTACTATTAAGAAACAATTACGTTAAACCACATAGAACCTGAAGGGTAAGAAGTGTCTTTGCTTTTCTCATGTTAACTTCAAATGCAAGCAGGTGTGTTTCCAAACATTGGCCAGAGTGTGCTTGAAGTAACCCTAGATACTTTGTTGCTTCTGTCAACGGATCTTCCACCTGCAAAAGAGTAAGTTACAAATAATTTTGCTCCTACAATGAAATTTAAATCAGCACTGATGTGTGGTAGTAATTAACTCAGACAAATACCTGTAACAACTTCTCCCCATCAGGATCAAGATCAACAACCTTTGAATGTTGTGAACCTCTCTTCCCACTTTTTGTTGCTGCCACAATAGCTGCTTCCCCTTCCTTCGCTTTTTCCTCAGCTTCCTGAAAAATAAGGGAAGAATATTCAATATCCAAGCACTTGCATGGAAATCTAAAAACAATTGTAACATGTTTGGAAAAGATATCTGCAGACCTTCTTAGCTCGAGCTTCTAATTTACGTTGTTTTGCCCTGATCTTTTTTCTTTCAGAAGAGGGAAGACTCATAAAACCAGCTTCTTCTTCAACAGCTACCTTTGGAGGTGAATCATACAATTTCAGATAGCATCTGCAATGTAAAAAATAAATCCATTAGAACTTCAAAATCAAATGCAAAAGAACCATTTATTTCTATCACTATGAAATATCTAGCTGTACAATAAAACTGGTCTTCACTTCAACCGTTATAGATTTTTTTTATATCAATGATGGTGCCATAGTAAACCATTAAATAATTTTGGGATATCTAATACCCCTGTTCTATTGTTAAAACACAATACAATCAATCCTCATTTGAACCATTTTATATATTCCTTATTCATTGATGGACCCTGTTCTATTGTTAAAATACAATACAATTAACCCTCATTTGAAACATTTTAAATATTATTTTTCCAATGATGGTACCATATTAAATCAAACAATATAGGGATAACTGACACCCTGGTTGTGTTGTTAGAACTGAAATCTGAGAGGTAAATGCAATTCGAGATAAGCCGTCCATTCCACAACAGAATAGTAAATGAAAATTTGAGATAGTGATGTTACACTCATGGTTGAAAAAACCGCAGAGATATCGCTAAAATCGTGATGTATCGCAAGTCTGAACTGGAAACGATTTTATCGCGGATAAAATCGGCCACGATTTTTTCTAAAAATTGCAGTGATTTTCAGGTCAAAAAATCGCAGTATCGCACGACATATTTCACATGAAATCGTCGGTGAAATAAAGTGTTAAGTTGTTAAATAAAATGTGCATTTTTAGGGTTTTTTATAGCAACGGGAAGAAGAAAGAACAAAAGGGAAAACGCAAGCATCTAGGGTTTCGACAAAAAGATAAAACGCAGACCGAGCACGTAGAGAAAACGCAGACGTCCTCATCTAGGGTTTCAGCGTGAAGGCTTGAGATTCTTATCAGATTGTTTTCAACAGTCAAAGCATCGATTCAGAATCTCAGATTGCAGAAGAAAAAATACGGCATTTTTGGAAATCTGAGTTAAATATAGCACAAATTTGGGTTTTTTTAAATTTCAATTTAGATCAAATTTCATTGTTATGATTTTAAATTAATACATTACATACAATTTCATTTATGAATAAATATTAAATATTATATAATTTTAAATTATAGATATTAGAAATAAAATGTAACAGATGATCTATTAAAATTTTAAAAAAAATATTATAACATAAATGTGTGAAATAAATTTCTGTTTCATACAAAAATTATAAAATCTATCAACGCTGCTGCCATAAATATTTAATTTTAATATTATAAAATACTATTATTATAATTATTACAACAAACTTATATGTATTTATAATTTTATAATTGTATTATAATGTTATATTATTTAATACAGAATAATATTACTGAACAATGAATACTGAATACTATTTTCTTTTATTTATTAAAATTATTTAGTGTTGAATTCTAAAAATATTAAATATTTAATAGAAGATTTCCAGTTTACTAATGACAACAATTATGTACAAAGTAACAATCTGCTAAATAACAAAGTAGTCATTAAAAATTAAAATGTATATGTTCTCTAATTATTTATCTTGTCTCATTTTTTGTCAGGTTCTCTACCTATTTCTATACAAGATATAATTCTATGTTAAATTGCTAAGTATTTAATTCAAAACTTTCATTAATATATGATGGAAATCTCAAATCAGTATATGCTCTACAAATTTGGCGTATTTGTGTGTTTTTAAGAATATTTTAAGAAATTATATATTTTCAAATGTTCGATCAAAGTGCCGATTTTTTCACTGAGTTCTTGACGAGTCCAAGTTTTTCAAAAAGTTTAGGCTGCCCGAGTTATTGCCGAGTCCGAGTTACACTAACACTAACCTTTGTAGTGAGCATCATAGTTCGCAGACTCGAACTAGGAGAGTACTCGGCAAGCCCACAATCTTCGAATCGGCAACTTAGCAAATACTAGAAATTAAAATTTCTTAAAAAAACATTTTTTTTTGTGAAATTAAATTACAAAATGTATTAAATTAAAAACTGACATCTCAAAAGAGAGAATGCATGGTTTTATAGGAAAAGAAACATGTGAAAAACGTGTTTTAACCAGAATTTTACCCACATTGGCGTTTTTACCCACGTTTTTCCTATGTCTATAAAAATTTGTGAGTTAAACTTGTAAAAACTTGTGGAGCAAAAAATAGAGATGGTACTTGGCAACTCAAACAGTACTCACACAATTCACAAATTATGATGAGCAATGTGGCTTACTTCAAAAAGCCAAATCATAAGCAAAAGACTTTCCCTGTCCACTGGAATAACTTCAAATGAAACCCAAAATAAAATGCAAGTGTTTCTCGAATTACCTTGTATGTACGACAATTTAAATAATAATTCAGAATCTAAACTATCACACGGCTAACGTCAATCCAGTCACTCAAACTTGTACTACTCTCAAACAATTGCTTCTCCCCACTTTACTTGTGACTATTTGGCATCCAATGTACATTACCTCTCAATTGCTCTTATTTAAAGGTTTAACTCTACTTTATCACTGTGATTGGGAAGGAGATTCCACTGCTCTTTCCACTCTCTTCCCTTCCCAGTACTTGAGTCAGACTCAAGATCATTTGTGAATTCTCGTAGTAACAAACAACTTGGGCATTGCAGTAACAACACAAATTAGATCAGCCTGATAAACTATAGAATCATCACATTTTTATTGCATGACAAGTTAGCTTGCCCACAGCAATTCAATTTGATGAAAGACATCTAGAAAATATATTTCAATTCTGTCTAAACTTTTGTCAAATGGAATGAGCTCAACTGATAATCACTGTGGCATTTATGGAGGAGACTGCTGTTCAAATCCCCACAAGAGATTTCACATTCTTATATGCACAAATGCTAGATGTGGCATACCCTAACAGAGAAGCCAGATGCAATTCCTACATGAATTTGGCAGAAGAAGAAATCAGTATTGCTCCAAAACACGTCCTTAAGTTTTTCCAATGCTCTAAGAACAGGGGATGGGGAATGAAGATAGAACAATCCATCCCCAATCCAAACAACAACAAAAAATCAGGTACATCCACAGGATGTCTAGTTTATGTGGGGAACATTTCCAGAAACATCCCCATGGTAGCAACTGTCTCAGAAACCTTCCCATGTATCCTTGGTCGACTTGACCAGTTATCCTTATATCAGGTTTTAACTTGCATAATTCATTTTCTTTTCAAGTTATCCTTATATGCCCTACTTGACCACCTTTACAGCCTCTAACATCATAGCCTATCCTGATTCGTACCTAAATACAATATGCAGCAATACACCGTCATAAACATGACATACAACCAATGCAACAACCTATTACATCACTGATAAAACTCAGTGTTAGTAATTCATCTCCTGACATGTTCATATCCAGGTCAAGCTCATACCCAGCCCAGATTTAGGGCAGTTTCACCAACTCAGGCTGATTCACCCGTACAGAGCTGATTCATCAAGAAATTTCATCAGGGTCTAGGGAGACAACTGTGGGTTCACTCAAAATGATCCTGGGTGAACCCAAAATGAACTTGCATGAAGCGCAAAGTCTTCTTTATATTTTACTATTTTTTCCAAACTGCTCTTGTATTTGTGCATTCAGGTGTCGGAGTTCTTGATGCCTTTGGTGACAATAGCACCAAGTGAAGCCCATAGCACCCTAGGATTTGCTTCACTGCAAAAGCCAATGAAACCCTGTGTAGTTATACCTGCAAATGTCAGCAGCAGCATCAAAGATTGTTTCCAAAAATTGCAGTAACCTCATCTTTTAATAAGAAATAAATTCAGAAATAGCCAAATAAAGTTGCGCCTCGTGGCACAAAAGGATCCAAAATATAAGGAGGGGCCAGAGAAGCTTTGGGATGTAGCACCTGAGAATGCTGACTTGGATATGACCATTCGGTATCTTGCTAGATCCACTTTGGCTAATTTGGATGATGATGATGATGAGACAAGCACAATACCATCTAGTGCTAGTGGAACCATTTTTGGTTCCTGTGATGATATTGATCAGCCACTTGCAGCTGTTGGAGACCCCATTGATACGGATTTTTTTTATAACCCATTTGATGATTGATGAACATTGAATCATGTTTCAAATTTGAATGAACTATATTTTGAATTTTCATTTTGTAATTCAGTAATTCAATGTGCTTATTTTCTTTAGATTCGTGAACATAGATCAATGATCAAGTA
>MU227859.1:5286832-5298489 GCA_018584345.1 Thuja plicata | reverse complement strand
AATTGAAACCCAGACAACTACTCACCTCACTTCATTGCCATCTACGGACCAGACTTCGAGCACCTGAGAAAATTTTCAAAAAGGGGGGTCCCCAAATTGGGGCGAGTTGTGAAGACCTCACAACATGATATAATTACCCAAATGCCATAAATCATGAAGCAACATAGTAGGGTGCAGGTGTCACAATGCATCAAACAAATCAAAACGCAGATCCCACACCAAAATATTAAACCTGTCGTATAAGATGAAGCAATATCTCATCAAACCATCACCCCATGCATCATTACTCAGCTGCAAGCAATAACAACATTTATATACCCTTCTCCATGAGGATCAATGATCATATATGATCCCGCATGAGTATCCATAAAATCAGATAAATTTAGAACAGCAATGTCATCAAGTATATTGGCTACATCAAAGGCAGATTTAAGAGATGTATTCCCTAAAGTTGTCAAATGATGGTGCAATTATTTTGCTACCAATGAATTTTCTGAATGTATACCTTAATTAAATTCCATTACTAAGCATGAAGTATCATCGCCTATAGGTTTTATATTGTTGTTAGCACCATGTACCAAGGCTGCCATATCATGAGTATAAGGAGATATGTTATGGCAGTCATAATTGGGATAATCTGATTTATCCCCTGCCCACCAATGATATTTTCATCAAGGCAAGCTTGCATACACTTGACTGACCCAACTTTTGGGATATCATTTTTGGTAGCCTTCAACACAATTTGTTTACCTCCATGAGTAAACTCAATCTCCATGCTGTTGAAATCATGGATGTGTCTTCCAAGGGACTTCAACCATGGTACTCCCAATACTTTTCGGTCCCACCAATACCAACCACGTAGTACTCATCATCAAAGGTATAATCATCTATTTGTATGCCCAACCTAGGTATTTTTCTTGTGCAGCTGATTTCGGATCCATCTACCAACATGACACTAAATCCGAGAAAGTCCTCCACTTGTAGTCCTTCATTGACGACAAAGTCCTCATCAATAAAATTGTGTAGCACTGCTGTCCACCATACACACAACTTCATGTCCTTTGACAATACCTTTTAGTAAAAGAAGATGATCTCTAGAACCACTGAATAGGGACGCCATGGTACCCTGTGCCTCATCATCATGCTTACTATCCTCATCACGATCTACATCAAAAATCACCTCAGTAAGATGTACCTTACCCTTACCAAGACACTTGTGTCCTCGTTCTCAAGGTTCCTTGCAAGAAAAGCAAAGGGTCCTTCTTCTTAACTCATTTCTTGACTCTTTTTCTACCTTAGGAGACGTGACCTTGGGATGATTAAGAACCTTCCCATCTAATTCATCATCTGATTTTTTATTCCTGAAGTTCTTCTTGTCTAGCTAAGAAGGTGTGACTTCAAAATCAAGAGCTAGCCCAATGGCATCATCCAAGGTATTAGGCCTATGAGCATTGACCAATCCTTTCAATCTGTCACTTAATCGTTCTACAGAAAACAACTCTCCTTTGTGACTTGTCTAGAACCATAACTGAAATCTTTCGGGACTTGTTAATGTATGATTCCACGTGTCCTCCCTATTTGAGTTGAGCCAATTCCTTGTAGTAGACCTCTATATCTTTCCTATCAAAATGAGCAATCAACTTGTTAACAAGTACTTCGTAGGAGTGTATCAAGGCATGATCTTGCGATACAAGTATGTGGTGCCATTAGTCATATGCTAGTCCCTCCAAATGCATTGTAGCAAACTATATAGCCTTATCTTCTCCAATGGGTTTGAGTGCTAAGAATGCATCTAGTTTATGCACCCATGATCAAGCTGTTATCTTTCCCCTGGCATCAAATGTGGGAAGAGACTTTATTTAAGGCATCCTTTTACTCCGCAAGTTGAGTGCCCTGCCTGACCTGCCCTCTAGGCCTCTTATCTTGCCTTTCCGTACGGTACCTAGCCTTCTCTTTCGACTGATTCATAAACTGATTTAAATACATCAATTGTCTTACATCGGTTTTGAGGTTCGTACGTTCATCATAGGCCACCATGACATCAACTGTAATATCAGTTTCTTCTTCCTCCAGCTCTGGAAATTGTTCGTGTTTCAATTTGCCTAGGTAAAAATGTAGGATGTAGTGGTCAATCAGACCATGTATTCACTGTCCTATCAGCATTAGAAGTTGTTCTATCTTGATTTCTACGTCCGGCATCACTTTCGTTGTGCTCGCTACTTGACCTTCTTGATCTAGTATGGTCCGTTCTCAATTGACTCATGGTTGTGATCATACAATCCTGAAATTGTTGTAACATTTGCTGCAACTATTGGGCAAAGGTGGTCAAGAAATTGTTAAGCTAATCATTCATATCCCTTGGTGGGATTTCTGCTCTCCTCTCACCGATTTCTTCAACAATGGGTCATCCTCAACTTTTTTTGCTTGTTGTCCTGACCTGCTTTTAGTGTAATATTTGTGTGGTCCTACCACTCTATGGTGCATAGAATCAATTCAAACTGACTTGCAATAACCCACTTTCACAAACTGATCAAAAGCATCATGCAACCCTCTGAGTATTCACCAAACTGACATGCAAAATAAATCCACTAATCAGGATTGCTCGAAAATAGCATGCAATGGTAACCCTCTTCATAAAGTGCTTCTAAAACTGACATGTAACTGAAATCTCTATCATGCACTGATAATCCCCACAGGCTGGCAGGATTTGTGGCTCTAATACCACTGAAATGTCCATTCCTCTGTTTCTTGGATAAAATCGACGATTTTGTTATGTTTGTTGGGGATTTACTTCATGATATAATAATTCTTTGCATGCAACAATAATAACTCAAAAATAATTGAAATTGACAGAGCTCCTAAAATTTCAGGCCTTAAAATGCTATTGTGAAATTGATAAGTTTCACGTTTTAGCAATTGTATGACAACTGCAATTACATCAGAAGTATACAGAATGTTTCAAATCATCACATACTCGTTTCCCTTCCATTCTCAGACATGCTATTAGAATGTCAGCTGCAAGTAGGTAATAAAAACACAGGCAGCAAGAAGAATAATCTCTCTTAATACAAGCTGCACATTTAAATCTGATCCCCACGCACCTGCAATTCTATTCAAGGCTGCAATTCCTAGAGTTTGCTGAGGTTCGCCCTTTGCCAAATTATGTTGGAGCTCGGAGTGGATCCGCTGAACAATAAGATTACTTCCTCGTGATTTTTCCAATCAAATCAGAACTGCAGCTGAGTTCTATATGCTGGAATTTGACCCAACCAGTTATGAGTTTCACCAAAGGATTGGCCTGGGGTGACATCGAAACAAATCAGGCGTCCAGGGGTTTCAACCTGGAGAATTCATTGTAGGCTGCAATTTCTCAGAGCAAAAATCAAACTTAAAATACCAAGTCGAATGAATGCCTCTTGACCTTCAATTCCACCATATATAATATTCTCAACCCAAAAAAGCTATCAAATCCATCATTTAATTCTTTCGAAGGAAGACTCAGCATAATTTTTAATCGCCCAAGTTAAGTTAACTCATCCCCAAGACAAGTCGACCTAGAGATCATAGATTAAAATATCGCAGACTTCTCTGCGATAAGTAAACTTATCGCAAGAAGTTTTGGGCGGCGATCAAACCTATAACTTTCACGCTCAACTTATCACGCAGTAAAGTTACAAAAATATCGGCGATAACTTGTTAAAATATCGTGATAAACACAGAAAATATCGGCCGCAGTCCGCATATAGGGACTGACAGCCCAAAAAAGGTCAAAAAACATTTTTTTGATTGCAAATACCAGTTTGGAGGAAAAAAAGGGTTTGGAGGAGCTCCACATATAGGGACTGACAGCCCAAAAAAGGTCAAAAAACATTTTTTTGATTGCAAATACCAGTTTGGAGAGGAAAAAAAGCGTTTGGAGGAGGAAGAACGTGATTTGCAGCGTTGTAGAGTGATTTGTTCTGGATTTGAAGCAGATTCGAAGAGATTTTTCAAGCAAATTCGGATTCACAAGTAGGTTTTCAAAATTCTTTTTCTTTTTTTTTTAATCATTTTGTCTTGCCTTAGTTGCATCTAAAAGTTTATACAAACTCTTTAATAGCATTTCCAATGTACTCTAACTAGTTTTAGAGCGTAATGAACAAGATCTAACACAATTTTTTAGCAATTTTTGCAAATTGTTTCATAGTTTTCTCAATAATTTCATATTTTCTTAAAAATTTCATAACCTAACACTTTTTTTCTTTTTTTCTTTTAAGTTTCAGCTATGTTTAAAAATTATTTAAAGTTTTGAACTAATTTGGTTTGTTTCTAAATTTCTTTATTAAATTTCTAAATTTGTTCCTTAATTAAAATGGCAAATAGGGATAGCTCCACAACTGGGTCAGCTGCAAGGTCTGCCAGTGCCCCAGTAGATGCATGTCCATTTGGATATGTAGGAACGCATCCTAAAGGGGCTAGAGACAAGGCTTGGAAATATTGCTTTGAAGGACCTGAATATAATATTATGATATGCATAAAATGTGAAAAACTAATTAGTGGAGGCATATGATCTCGTTTGAAATTCCACCTTGGAGGGATCACAGAGCATGACACAAGGGTTTGTGACAAGACCACAGAAGAAATAAAGAGAGAGATGAATGCCTTGCTCGCTGCCCAAGAAGAGAAGAAAATACAAAGGGAAAGGGCAAAATTAGCCATAAAGGCAGCCATACCTAATCTCAAGGTATTCCATTGTCTCCTTTTTAAGAATCATTTATTATTTCCTAATCACCATTATTAGTTTGGATTTTGCTAAAACAATGATCATAATGAAATAATGTGGGTTGTGACCAGGTATCCCGGTCTACCAGGTATCCCGGTCTACATTCAAGAAGAAGCAACACTTGAGGGCAAAGTGGGCTCTCTTCGTGGCCCACGTATCTGCAAATCTACCATCCCCTCAGCCACCACTTTTGTCGGTTCTAGTAGACCACTGCCATCTATGCCACAATCATCTTCTATAGATAGTTATTTTGTGCACAGAAACACACTTGTAGCACAGTCATCATTGGAGGCTACTGGGTGGAACAGTGATGTGCATCGGCAAGTTGACATTCAATGTGCCAATTTCTAGAATTTCAACATCCCCTTCAATGTTGCCAAAAGTCCCTATTGGCTGAATTTTGTGACGGGATGTACTGTGGCGGGAAAGGGCTACAAAGCGCCTTCTCCTATAGGACTTGAGTGGGAGGTTAGTTCACTTTTTTTAATTTTAAAATGTTTTACAATTTTACTTATTTTTGTTGAATATAAGTTAATTTTTTAATCAAAATTGAGTACTTCACGTTAATTTTACTTTGTCCTTGTAGGTTGCTCAAAGATGCAGTTACAAGGGCCAAAGATGTGCTAGAAGACCAAAAATTACAATGGAAACAATTTGGCTACTCCATTCTTTCAAATGGATGGATGGACGGATGGAAAAAATCGTACCATCATCAATTTTTTTGGTTTCTTTCAAGGATCAAGTGGTCTTTTTGAAATCCTTGGATGCCTCTGATAAGGGAAAAACAGTTGAAACTTTGGCTCTAATGTTAGAGCAAGTTGTGATGGAGGTGGAGATTGAGAATGTGGTGCAAATCATAACCAACAATGCAACGGCATATGTGACAGTGGGTAAGATCCTCCAATAAAAATATAGTACACTTAAATGGTCTCCTTGTGCAACGCATGTCCTTGACCTTCTTTTGAAGGACATAGGAAAATTGGTTTGGGTGACACCGGTTGTAGATGATGCAAGAAAGATAACAAAATACATCTACAATCACCCTTGGGTTCTCCGCTTGATGAGAGAACACACCCAAGGGAAGGAATTGGTTACAGCGGAAGTCACAAAGTTTGCGGCGATTTTCTTAACGTTGCAAAGCATATTACTTCTTTGAGCGCTTTGAAGCAAATGTTTGTGATTCAAGCATGGCTAGACTCAAGTTATTCAAAGAAGCCTGATGGAGAAAGTGTTGCATACATTATCTTCAACAACCAATATGCACAAAGTGCTACAGAAATTGTGAAGGTAACTTGCAAACTTCAAAAGTTGAATATTTATTTTTTTGTATTCAAGAAACAAGTCTTACATTATTAATTTGTAACTCTAGTCTCTAATGATTGATGATAATCTTTTTTCTACTTTTCAATTGTAGGTGTTGGAGCCCTTGGTTAGAGTTCTCCGCTTGGTAGATGGGGATCAAACCCCAATGGGGTATCTTTATGAGGCCATGGTTCGGGCCAAAGAGGCTATCAAAAATTACTACAAGGGGGACAACCACAAATTTGACCCCATATCGGAAATTATTGATAAGCGGTGGAACAATCAGCGCCACCAGCCCATTTATGTGGCGGGGTACTTCCTCAACCCTCGTTTTCGCTTCTTTCCATCCTACTCGGATCCCCATGGAGAGGTTGTGGAGGGCCTTATTGAATGCATGCAGAGGATGGTACCCGATGTTAAGGTTAGAGACCTCATTGTGGCCGAATTGAAAGTGTATCAAAATGCAATGGGCAAACTATTCTCTTCGGATGTGGCAAAGAGAGGAAGAAACACTCAAACCCCAAATACAATATTTGGATTTTTGGAGTCTTTCACATGCATGATAAGTAGATAAAAACTAAGTTACTAAAATATGTTTTCAGCTTGCTTTCTAACTCTTTAATATTTAATTTTGCAGATGCTTGGTGGCGAAATTGGGGTGGAAATGCCCCAAATCTACAAAGATTGTCTCCAAGTCTTATGCCAACCTTGTAGTTCATCCTGTTGTGAGCGCAATTGGAGCTTGTTTGAGGCCATTCACACGAAGAGGAACAAGTTAGCACAAAAAAGCCTCAATGACTTCGTCTTTGTGTAATATAACCTTTGGTTGCGAGTAAGAAAGGCAGAGGGAACACCAGTGGGTCCACTTGATTTGGATGAGATAGATCCTTACTGTGATTGGACATCACAGGAGCAGCCTCCATTGTTCAAAGAGGATGACATCTACAATTTGGAGAGGCAGTCTATGGAGGATGGATTCGCAGTGGGATTGGATGACATTGAGGAGGATTCAAATGATGAGTCATCGCCAACATCAACACCATCTACATCCAGGATAGAGGTCGATTCACGGCCAGTTGTGCAGAGGGAGGAGGCACAACCACAACCACAGTCATAGCAGACTTCTAGGGCTAGACTCCCTACCACTCCAGTAGTTTTTTCTAGAGTTGTTGGGAAGGGAAAGAAGATGTAGACTATTTTGATATTGTACTTGTATTTGCTTATAGTTTTACAAAGACAATTAGTTATTTTTAGTTTGCTTCAGCATTCAAACTATTAGACTATAACTACTAGCCATCAGCATCCCACATGAGGATGTGATTTTGTACCCTATTTATATATATATATATATATATAGACTCAGCTTGTTTGGTTTGTTTACTCATTTACGGACTCATTAGATGCATCTCCTCATTGAATTTTGCAAAAAAAAATACATTTCTAATTTAATAAACAATTTTTTAAGTTCCCGATATTTTCCCGATAAGTTGTCAATTTATCTCTGATATTTTCCCGATTTGATTTTCTACCCTCGGCGATAAGTTGTCAATAACGATATTTTGAACTATGCTAGAGATAGTATAAAGTCGCAACTTAAATGGCCCCTTAATAATTAAATATGATTGATTAATACTTTAGCTTTTTCCTCCATTTAATCAATTTTCACCTTATTTCCTGGCAAAATCAAGAAGCTTGATGTCCCATCATGATCATTTATTGCTTTATCCCTTTACTTATTCTATGATTTGGCCTATGGGAATAACATTGGCTAGCATAATTATTTATTTTCATTTATTGCTAAGCTAGGCAAGAAGGGACATTACATGAACACCATTAATAAAATTAGATGTATCCTAAGTTGTCGGTTTGGATTCGGGTTCGAGATTCTAACAAAAAAAATTGTGGGTTCGGGTTCGTTTTGGGTTCGTCCGTACAAAAGCCATATGTTTTTAAAATATGTGTGTGTGTGTATGCAACAGCAAATAAGTTCATCCACCACTATGCTAATAGTAAAGTAACATAGCAAAATACACCACCATATCTATGTTTCATTTCAATAGGATATTAATTGCATCATTTAGCCATAGATACGAAATGATACACTTGCTTGGTCACATGCATGGAGCATATTTCCAGATCAAGGGGACGGTTTGAGAATGAAAGGAATAATCAGAAGCTAAGTGCAATTATCTGAATTTTTATTTTGTATTGGTTAGAGGATTTCTAACCAAGCTAGATCAAAAGTTAAGATTCATATTTTAAGCCCTGAATTCAAAGATATCATAGCTTTTTAAAGAAATTCCTCTATAATCGTCAATTTGGATTTCACCTATTATCAATTTGGATTTCCTCTATAAGCAAGTTTTCTTTTTCATTCACAAATGCACAAATGACATATAAACCATCTTTTTTGGCCTTTTTAGTGGTCACTTTTAGGGTTGGACAGTCGAATAGACCAAATTAGGCAAAAAAAACACGTTAAAAAGTCAAAAAAAAAGTTGAGACCAAATTTGGCCCGGGTTCAACAGTTGGGCAGCAAATTCACTCCAAATTCTGCCCGGGTTCGTCTAACAGAAATTGCAGCGAATTTGTGGCTTTGCAGGGAAATTTGGGGCGAATTTGACAAGGACCAGACTTTGTACCGAATCAAACCAGACTTTGACGGTTGATAGATCAAATCTGGTAGCTTAGGATATATCATACGACTGAGTTAATAACCTACTTGGCTGGATTACCCCAAGAGATGGATCTAGTGTTGGTTGGACATTCCTACCTCTTGTGGGCTAAATGATAAATTGATTAGTCCAAGAGATGGATCTGATCCTAGTTGGAGTTCCTGCCTCTTGTGGGCTAAGTGATGAATTGATTACCCCAAGGGATGGATCTAGTCCTATTTGGACGTTCATGCCTCTTCTGGGCTAAGTGGTGAGCTGATTACCCCAAGAGATGAATATGGTCCTGATTTGTCATTCCTGCCTCTCGTGGGCCAACTAAACCATGTCTACATATATTCATGTGTATGCTCTATGCCTTGATATATTCATATGTCTACTGCATGTATGCTCAGGATTTGCATGTGTATGATTAATGCTTTTATGTGTATGCTCCATGTTTGGTTCATAACCAATGTGTTTCTCCGAAAAAGCAACCTAGTTTATGATTGCTTGAGCACAAGCAATCTTAGGAAGGGTGGACCGTCATGTCCCCTTCTTGAAATAGGATTATATAATAAACAATAATAATTAAATTAAAAATATAAAAGAATAAAATTTTAAAAATAGTTAAAATTTAGTTAAAGTTAAACAAATAGTCAAAAGGCATGAATGGAAAAGGTGTCTCCCTCAAACATGACGTTTAAAAGTAAGAGAAAAGAACTTCATTTAAGGGGGAACTGGAGGGAGGAAGAAAGAGGGAGCATAAAAATTAAGGAAGGATTAAGGGAAGGAAAAGGATGAAATTATGAAAGTGACTCTTTTAAAAGGTATAGGGTTGTGACCCTTTCGAAGGGTGGTAATTGTGAAAGGGTGTGACCATTGAAAAGGGCAGACATGGTGAACATGTGTGACCCTTCCTCACAAAAGATATAAAGGGGAAGAAGGATCAAAGGGAGTAGAAGAGATCTTGAGCAGATTTAGAGAAAAAGTATAAGGAGATATTTGAAATAAGATTTGAGAAGGAAAGAAGAAAATAAGATATGTAGATCTAGAAGAAGAGGATATGCAGATCTTAAATGGAATGTGCAGATTTGGAAAGCATTAAAGATAGATTTGAGAAGTGAGAGATAGGTGAAGATTAAATAAAACTTAAAAGTGAAAGGGGCAGCAGTTGTTGTCAAATAGATGTATCTTCGTAATTAAAGGGTGTGACCCTTTCATAAGGGCATTAACAAATGAAAGGGTGGGACTCCCTACACTCAAAGGAGATACAAAAGAGAACTTCATTTGAAGACATCCAAGGGAGATCAAGTTGGAAAATAATAAATTATTCCCAAAGGCAACATTTGAAAGTGGTTACTCAATTCTTATAAAAGGTGGTGATCCTTTACCAATTATGTATAAAGGAGAAATTTCAAAGCACTCAAGGATCACTTATCTATCATCACTCACCAATACACCAAATCAGCACTCAGTCATCACTCATCGCCCTATGAATTCCACATTCATTCAATCATCATTCACTAATATATGAAATCATCAAATCAAAGTAAATCACTCAATCATCCATCAAACATCAATTGGGAATCAGGCAAACAGACTAGAAATAAACTTTTCCATCAATTCAATCAGTCTATATTAATCATGCAATCATCCAACCAATCAGATCTATCGTGCCCCCAATCTGACATCAGATGAACAGCAAACCCATAGTATGAAAACTGTCTTATTGATAAGACTTCATTATTTTATATAACCATGAGCCTGATTAAGGAATTCATCCTCCCCAATATCCTTTCCTTTGCTGTGAACCAAGAGTCTCCACGATCGGCGATCTTTAGTCCTTAACCAATCATTGAGCAACAGCCACAATACTAATGAAGAGGCATGTGATTAGTCTTGAGGAGGCAATGGATTGTTCGTAGAAGACACCTCTCTTGGGAATAGATAAGGGTTGCAACTTGTTGTCCTTCTCCAAAGACTATATAAGGTAGAAACTCAATTAGTGGAAGGCATCGAATGGAAGAAGAGAATTAAGTCATAAGAAAGGCAGTCATACTTACAGCACTAACTATATATTGTGGACTTACAATGTTAATTACATATTGTGGTATGGTTTCCAACATCCATACATAATAGATATTTCTGTGTACCTCTGCATACCTCTGATTTAATATGCATTTCACGACTCTGTCATAGTATCATAACATGTTGCTGACTTGTGAATGTTTGAATATAGGAGATATCTATGTGTTGATGTTTATAGCTTCGATTAGATAAAATGATCTTAATATTGAACTAAATAAACATCATTGAATTGATAATATTATTATGAGATAATATTATTTTATATCATATGCATATTAATATATATATAAATAATAATGATATTATTATATATATATATATATGATTATTATGAGATAATATTATTCTACATTATATATACATATTAATATATATAATAATAAATGATATTATTATATATATCAATATATATATCCAATGTATAATATATTATATTGATGAAATAAATCATAACAATCACAATCAATATGATCGAATTCGTACCAGTTAATGATTTGTTATTAACGCCAATGTATCGGTTAAAAACTGTTTTGTTATTACTTCAAACACCGGTCAATATCGGGTGTAAATCAATGTAAGACTGCGGTCGAAATATATCGGGTGCTGTATACCGATCAAATTCAAACTAATGTATTTGTTAATCACCGATTGTTTTGCATTTTAGTTATCGGTTTGAACTTACGGTTATGAGTGAAGAGATATGTTGGTATAGAGCCATGTCTCTGTAAGGAGACATGTCTCTATACCACCATATTTTTTATATATAAAAGTTCATTCCTTGATCAAGAAGAGATAAGTATATACAGAAAACAATACAAGTCTCATTCATGCAATTAGTATAATATTGATAT
>MU227859.1:5260897-5285994 GCA_018584345.1 Thuja plicata | reverse complement strand
ACAAATATGGTCACACTGCAAGAAAGTGTCCTGACAAACTTAGAATGCAAGCTTCCCTTGCTGAAGTAAATACTTCAAATGTATGTTCAGAGAAATATGTATTCTAAAAGAAATTCAAGATACCTTATGATTGAGAGGGAGTTCAATGATAAAGAACACTTCTGAGGTAAAAATTGACATGTTTGTTTATTAATATATTAATGTTATTTTATAACTATATGGGCCCTGTGTAAATCATAAGGAAGTGACGACTTCCAAATGATTTTCACTTGTCTATGTTAAAGTTATTGAAAGGTGACGATCTTACAATAGCTTGATTTTCTATCTGTGATAGGAATGTGTGGATAGAATCGCCGATTGAGGCAATCCACATTAAAGCTCGTGAGTTTGTGGATCGAATCGCCGATAGAGGCAATCCACACAAGAGCTTGTGGATAGAATCGCCGATTGAGGCAATCCACACAATGAAGCTTGTGAGTTTGTGGATCGAATCGCCGATAGAGGCAATCCACACGAGAGCTTGTGGATAGAATCGCTGATTGAGGCAATCCACACAATGAAGCTCGTGAGTTTGTGGATCGAATCGCCGATAGAGGCAATCCACACGAGAGCTTGTGGATCGAATTGTCGATTGAGGCAATCCACACCCTGAAGCTCATGACTTGTGGATCGAATCGCCGATTGAGGCAAACCACACCCTGAAGCTCGTGACTTGTGGATCGAATCGCCGATTGAGGCAATCCACACGAGAGCTTGTGGATCGAATCGCCGATTGAGGCAATCCACACAAGAGCTTGTGGATTGAATCGTCGATGAAGGCAATCCACCTAAGAGTTATGGATAGAATCGTCGATGAAGCAATCCATTTGAACTTATTGTGATGTGTATTTTATCTTCCCTAGCTAAGAGGGAGTGTTGATGTTTATAGCTTCGATTACATAAAATGATCTTAATATAAAACTAAATAAACATCATTGAATTGATAATATTATTATGAGATAATATTATTTATATCATATGCATATTAATATATATATAAATAATAATGATATTATTATATATATATATATACATATATGATTATTATGAGATAATATTATTCTACATTATATATACATATTAATATATTAATATATATAATAATAAATGATATTATTATATATATCAATATATATATCCAATGTATAATATATTATATTGATGAAATAAATCATAACAATCACAATTAATATGATCGAATTCGTACCAGTTAATGATTTGTTATTAACGCCAATGTATCGGTTAATAATTGTTTTGTTATTACTTCAAACACCACTCAATATCGGGTGTAAATCAATGTAAGACTGCGGTCGAAATATATCGGGTGCTATATACCGATCAAATTCAAACTAATGTATTTGTTAATCACCGATTGTTTTGCATTTTAGTTATCGGTTTGAACTTACGGTTATGAGTGAAGAGATATGTTGGTATAGAGCCATGTCTCCGTAAGGAGACATGTCTCTATACCACCATATTTTTTATATATAAAAGTTCATTCCTTGATCAAGAAGAGATAAGTATATACAGAAAACAATACAAGTCTCATTCATGCAATTAGTATAATATTGATATTAATATATTTATATATTTGTTATTATATTAGTAATAAATATATTCATATATATTGTCATTAAATATATATTATATATTGAGATTATATATATATATATATATATATATTGAATTTTGAAAGGAAAATTAAAAGTCATATATCCTAATCTAAACTTAACACTGTGAAATACTACGTACATTTTCTGACTGCTGTAACCAGCCATGGTAGGGAAATGAGGGATTACAGGTGGGAAAACGGTGATGAGGTCACCTTCTAAGCACGCCACATCATGATATATGACCAGGAAGTTCCATGGGGCCAAAGAGGGACAAAGACAACTGCCTTTGGGCTGAGGAAGGATGGACTTTCTCAGCACCCTATTGTGAAAGCTCCTCATAACCTCCATCATGGTAAATGAATGCATAAGGATGCTTAATCATTGGAAGTAAAATAGGAGTGACAAGATTGAGGAGAACAATGATAGGACACCTCTCTAGGTACTCCACCTCATATGGATGGCATGGGCCACATGAGGCCAAGAGGGATGGATATCTGCTCTTGGACCTAGGGTAGAGGGTCTCTAGTGCACCTTATCAAATCACCCTATCTTATCACTTCTATGGTTGAGTCATCTTAAAATTGATTCAAGCAATCTAGTAATTTGATCTACATTTCCAATATATACTTATTTCTAACTTAAGAAATCTAATTATGAGTTATGATTATAAATGATTCCTAACTTGTTTGCAGGGTTTCAATCGGGTTTCAATCAAAGTTAAAGGCATCTCTAAAGTCTAAACCCTACTTCTTTTGATAAAAATTGTAAACTAGGGTAAAATTTGGGAACTCATAATTTGTAGACATTACACCATCTACAACTAAGATGCTTCATCAAATGGAACATTTGGTCACTAAACTGAACAAGTTCATCATACAGAAAAAACTAAGGTTTGCTTCAATCATACAAAAAAAATATCATTTCAAAACAGCAATGATGTCATACCAACATCAAGGGAAATAAACAGAATAATAGATAATTTAATTTCATGCAGCCAATGCAGCTCATCATACTAAATCAAGATCCAACCAAACCTTCACTAAGTAAAGATCGATGACAGTTGGAGTATGTGATATAGCATCATCAATTTTCGCAAGAGCTATGTCATGCTTCCCTCTAAGGTCATAATGCTGCCAGCCATAAAAAAAACATGAGCCACATGTATTCATTGTGAGAACATACCAACATTGCATACAAAAAGCAGATGAAAGATTACAAACCTGAGCAAGAAAAAAAAGAACCCACAATAGTGTTGAAGGAGATTCTTTCTGAGAACTGCGATAAAGAGTCTAGTATTAGAACCTATAATTGATGAGCTAGTGATTGTGTATTGTTTCTTAACATTTTTTAGAAATTATTCTAGCCCAGTTGATCAACCTTATGCCTCATCTTTAAAACTCTATCAAAAATAGAACAGCAAGCTTAAGAATACAGTTAGTAATCATTAAAATATATAGTTTTTTGCAAAGAGAAGTTGGATACATAAACAGTGAAAGAAACAATGGTACATCTTTGTTAAATAGAGGAAAAGATACATGACGAATAATGAAAGTTTGAAAACTGCACAACAAGGACACATATCCATATGTATCCCTTTTTCCAAAGACAATTTGAAGAGCGAAAAGCCATGAAGCTAATAAGAATAAATTGTTGATTACATTTTTTTATCCAAAAGCCATGAAGGTAATAAATTAATCTAAGAATAATAATAATTAGTGGCATTGCTCTCATCCAGAGAATTTAACATAAAGGGTTAATCACAAGCACAAGAATTCAATATTCAGACAAATATTACCATGAAAGCAATTACAGCATCAAATATGTTGCAGGTGGTATCATAGATGTGCAAAGGATAACATTTAAAAGAATATAATAAGTACAACAAAATGAAGAATAAAAGACTAGCACTAAAACAAAATATGTTGTCACAAATAACAGTCAAATACACAAAGTTCTCTAGATCCAACATCCACAGATAAAGGATTCTAAAGATATAAGGCATGCATGTCAAGTTGTAAAATTCAAATATAAGAAATTTAAGTGCTCGTTAAACTGACACTGTTTTTCAGCATGGCAGAGTTCCATATCATTGCTTATATAAGTGCAATGGATTTTTAAGTAAAACAAGAGAAAAAGAACACTAGCACTGAAATGTCTAGCATGCCCATGTCTGTACCCACAATCTCTCGTGACTAGACTTATATATAACATGGTCGTAACATTATTAATTTACTCATGTGCCACTCTAATTTTCTCAATGGCCTCATTCCTGTACCAGTATTGGTACCCCTGCATCTCCAGGTAACTGTGATTTCAAGTTGGAAAAGTGTACGCATGATTCAAAGCACACCAAACCGAGAGTTTCATACTCAGAAGTCAAAAACTCAAAAATTGTCTGAGTGAAAATAATTTAATAAACAAAAAGTGTCATTTTAGTGCCCAAGCACCACCCTCCAAGCCACTTAACCAAGCATGCCCTAGAGAAGTTGGATGTCAAGTTGCCAATAAAAACACATGACATAAAAGTGTTTATAGGTTAGCTAGTGATAGGATACTGTAATTACATCATGATACTATATATAGGTTGGTGGAAAATCAACTTTGTTATTATACGGTTTGTAATGAATAATGTTGTGGAATAGTTTCATGTATGGGAGTTGCTCTGGTAGTTGTCGGTTAGTTAATGGGAGAAAGCTTTAAAAGCCTATATAATTCATTGTATTCACCATCTCAAAGAAATTACCATCGTATAACATTTTATTACAATATTTGCAATAATAGCATAATCTGATTTCTGTCTGTTTTCTCTACCAACTTCAATATGGTATTAGAGCATCCACACTATGTCCAACATAGGTATTATGAACTTATTCTGATAAAATTTATTTTTGATGCCATCTATACATCATCAATGTGGAGCAAGGGAGTTCTCAACCAGTTCTGCAACCCAAGGAATGTGTAAGTGTAGCAATCAAAGAGTTTTAGTTTAATGTATCCTTGTTTCCCCTAGATGCATTGTTAATGCAAATTACCAATGTTCCACACGGATGTGTCTCCCCCAAAACACCTTGAGTTTCTGGAATGACATCTCCAAAATGAGAGGCCTTGGGGGAACATTCCCCCGCTGCACCACCACATCTGTCAATTCTCGAAGGACGCTATCAAGACGTCGGGACATCGGGATGTCAAAGGGCCACTAAGGAGCCCCTCGACCACCTTAAGGACTCCCAAGCATCTCCCATGACTGACAAGATAAAAGGCGTTGAACAAAAATTGAAACCAACACCCATTTCTGTTCCGTAATGACCAATGGGCCCCACCTAAGCCTCTTAAACCCTATAAAACACCTTAAAATCCCCATTTTTTACTCACAAGCTCGATTCGACAACAAGATTTAGGAGAACCAAAAGAGTTAGAGTGAGAGAGTGGAAGTCAAGTGTTGCAAGTGCAAGACGGTTGAGGAGCAAGAAAAAGAGGAAGGAGAGGATCTATGCCAAATTGCAACAATTTTTTAAGCACAAAGTAGGATTATATAACTTTTTGAAAACAAAAATATCAGTTTCATATTTGTGTTTTACTTTTATTCATAATTTCACAAACATGGCTGTAATCATATTCATAGACAGGGCTATCATATTTTTTATTTGTATTTAAGTTAACTATTTTAAAAATTACTTTTAGTAAATTACAATTTATAAGTTCAAATTTCCTATTTTGTCAGACCAGGATGAAACTTTTGTGTATCCTCTACTTCTATGCTTCAACATTCCCTTGCACATGGTTTCCAATGCATTGAACCCGGAGTGGTACACACAAAGGCCTGTAAGAATTACACCCATACACAATGATATGGTGAAGGAAGGGTTCACGAGAGCACTCGAAAAGATGTACGATCCTATAGAGGTTGGCATATCATACCAAGTGGACAAAATTTGCCACTCTTAGGGGTTATCCTAACAAGACAAAGATGGATAGGGCAACTATGGCATGGGTGGACCCCATTTTGCGGTTGAATATGCATGGACTAAATTCTTTGACTACTACTCTAGCCATTCATTTTCTATCTCAGGTTTATAATTCTTCTGCTGCTGAGACGAACTTGTCTATTTATAGCTTAATCCACTATCCTAAGAGGAACAAGCTTACCTCTGGGAGAGTATAGAAACCAGTGGCTCTAAATAGTATGTTGTGTCTCATTGACCATAACACACTTTGTACAAGGATAGTCCAGCAGCACTATGGAATGTAGAGTCAAAGGAGCCAACACAGATTGATGAAGATGCTACAGCTACACTAGCAAGGCTGGTTGGTGTTAGTTTGGTGGAACTTGACCATGTGGAGTTCGACAATTCTAGAGATAAGGAGATGGGAATAATTAGAGGCCTCAGTGCACTCCATTTTGTTCTTTTGAACAGTTCTAATCATCATTTTGTTGGTATCGTCATTATGAAATCTCTGAATACATATAAATTCTGAATCTAACATTTTCACTGTTCAATGTAAAATTGTCAATGTTCACTTCAAACTTCAAAATATAGTAGTTCTTAAGTTTTACTAATTTGCCAAAGTTTCATTTGCAAATCTTATACACCTTTTTATAACTACATTTTCAAGTACTGTATGTATATCAACGCAACCTCTCCCCTTCACCATCCCCAAATTTAGGCCCTTTGTCCCCCCGTCCCATATCCCTTTATTAGGAAACTCTGTCGAACTATGCAAATTAATCTATCACTTCGCCAAAACAACGAAGACTAGCATAGATGTTGAGTTGTATAAAGGCAAATAAATATATAATATTGTATTTTGAATATAAGCACCCAACATGAAAATGCATTGCTGACATGAGAGTTGTTTTTCTTCGGGAGATATATGGCATCTAGTTTTATAAGAGAGTGCAAATATATAAAAGAGTAGCACCAAGAACACAAAATATGTGTCATTACTAAAACGACATTTATGTTACTATATGAAGCTTGGCCCATTTCTACTAGTAAACAAAAGAGGATTAAACCAAATTCAATGCCCAAAGCCATACATGACATTTCAGAATATTTAAATGAGGCCAAGGGGAACTTTGAGGTGCCAATATTCAACAAAAAGCAACCATATGTCATTTGGCACAAAATTTGTAATTGTGCTAAGTGGTAGATATTCCAAACTGATTTTTTTGTTAAAGCTGCAAAAGAGAGCACAAATTATTCCTACCATTTGCTTCGATGGTTTCAAATTAGATGATTAGGAATGTTGGCATAACACATTTTCCACCAGTTTGGGGTATTATACAAAGATCATTGTGCAAAAGGGTTGGAAATAGTGTACATTTGAATGTGAGATAATTAGAGTTCAAATAAATTAGTTCATTGATTTATTTTTTGAAGAGTAGAAACTCTTCATTAGAGTGGAGTGAAAAGTTAGATCTTCTTAGTCAAACAAGGAATTTTGTTATTTTTGTATGTATTGGCGAAAGATTTATACAGTAACTTTTTGTAGAAGGTGCATTTTTGTTGAAAACGACACCTTGAAAATGAAAATTTCAAACATGTCACCACATGCTTATGCTATCAGAGTTTTGATGCTTTACATGCTACAACTAACAATGCTTTCACAAACTTACATCTGACATCAAAAAGATCAAACATATCAACGTAAACAAGAAGGCTGAAAGGCATAGGAAGTTGGATAAGTCTTGTCCATCTCAAGCTATAGGTACACTACGTAAGGGGCACAAGTTATTCATTTTTGTCCCTCCTTGGAACAACAGGACAAAGGGCTTGTTAGCTTAATGTTTCCTTCCTATGGATAGTTGAGAATGTCTTGATTAACAAGATGTGTGTTGTATGTGTGGACAATTGAGTATGTCTTAATCCATAGACCTGCACAATTGAATATGTCTCAATCCGTAGACTTGGGGATTTTTAATTGTGGATAGTTGATTTTGTCTCGATCTATAGACATGGAAATTTGAGTATGTCTAAATCCATAGGAATGTTGTTTCTATGAATAGTTGAGTATTTCTTGATTCACAATTGGAGCATTGCATTGTAGATAGTGTGTCTTGAATCAAATGTGGAGTATTGTTCTTATCAATAGTTGAATGTCTTTATTCACAAGAAGAGTGGTGTTCTTGTGGATTGTTGAAAATGTAATGATCCATACCCATTATTGATCAATCCGGACATCCACTGATACATTCAATTCGGTGTCTCCTTGTTGAGTTAGAAGTGTGTGTGGAGTTGTTTCATCAAATTTCAATATGGGGTTACCATGTTCAAACCCAGTGCAATGTTCCTTCTTTTACTCAGATTGATATAATAGGGGAGAAGGGGGCAAGGGGGAATGTTGGGACTTTATATTACATCATAATATAGAATTTAGGTTAGTTGATAAATTAACTTTGTTAACATATATTTTGTATTAGTTTATAGTGAATAAAGTGTGAGAATAGTTTCCTATACGGGAGTTGCTCATGTTGTTGTAGGGCAGTTGAAGGGAGATGGAGCTAATCCAATTCAATGTACCCATCATCCTAAGGAAATCTATATCATATAGTATTTTGTTTATAATATACACAATAATGGTGCAACCTGATTTCTACGCATTTCTTCTACCAATTTCAATAGCAAGCATGCCCAAGAGGGGTTGAGTGTCAAAAGTGAACATAAAATATACGTGAAAAGTTGTTGTTGGAGGCTCCAAAACATGCTTGGAGGGAGAATGCTAGGAGATTTTTTGGAAATAAAGGTAAAAATCAATAATATGTTAAAGTAATTAATAATTATATAATGTTTCTATAATGGTCATTCAGTTAGGATCTTTTATTTTCGTAGTTAGTTCTTTTTTCGAATGCTTTTTTTCGGTCTCTTGTTTATGTTTTAGAAACTTTGCATGTAATCTCAATTTAAGGAGTATTCCTCGCCTTTCTTTAATGTTATATATCAACGATTATCATGAAAGCAGGTTAAGTTTTTTGACGAATTTTCTCAAAAAAATAATTGTGGGTATCTACCTAGAATTTTTTAAAATAAACTAAAATAATGGTGCATATTTTTAATAGGTTTAGCTATATATTTGTAGTAGTTTAAATTAATAAATCTCTTATTTAAAAAATAATTTATTTTATTATCAATTAATTTTTTTTAAGTTTAGGAAAAATAGATCTTAGAAAAAATCTTATAAATTGAAAAAATAGAGTAAATTTTAAATCTATTGGGGAACTTTATGGGTGCCCAGGGATAAGATGCCTTTGAGAATTTTCTTTTCGCCAATGTTTTCCTGACCTTAACTCATACTGATATTTTTTAACTCAAAAGGGTCTAGCCTTATGGGAACAATGAGAAACCAAAGCCCTTTTTAGACTTCATCCCCACAAAATCCTTTGATTTTCTTATTCCCTCGAAGGTACCTTTATCCAAGGTTAATCGAGGAACAAGTTTTTTGAATGTTTGATCTGCTATTTTCTAGTTTTGGCAAGCATACCATCGGCCTTTTGTTCACCCGAGACAATTTAACCTTTAATAAATGATTTCTTCTACTTCGTGGCTTCATGAAAGTTGGAACTAAGGTGAAGTCACGAATGCCTACGAGACAATCCACACTTACTATTTCCACTCCTCGCATGTCAACTGGAGGGGCAGCACCAACCTATTATTCTGGGCAGCGGGGAGGCTTGCTCTTATTGACCACTTTGCCCTCTTTTCCTCTCTTTTCCGATCTTTTTTATTATGACTCAGAACTAGATTTTGGTGTCATTGAGGTAGCATGAGAATCATTTAGGTTTCAATCTTCAGAATCCGTATTTTTTTCATAATTTCAGAAATCTTGGACATTGTATAGCACTTTTAGTTTTCCCCAACACAATCTTAATTGTTGTGGAGTGGAGTGGAGTGGAATGGAGAGGAGTATTTGGGTTTTGTTGATCTTCTCATGAATTTTTTGAAACACCATTAATGTCAGTGGTGGAGCTTAATCTGGACGATAAAACAGAGTTTCAAGTGCTAATTAATCGTGTTTGAATGTAAAAAATAGCCCCACCTCTTATGTAATCCATAAAAGGAAAACTTATTGGAAGATAGTTAATTTCTCAACTCCAAACTGTGAGCAAGAGTTTTAATAGTAACCTATAGAAAGATGTAATGTCCCTTTTTGGGGGGACATTAGAAAACTAAATGACAACTTCATAAAGTATTAAAATGACTTATTTGGAGCTTAATGAAAATTAATAAAAGTCATTTTAATTTTAAAAAGGGGACAAAAGAAAGAAGACAAAGAGACGGGCAGGGGAAACTGAAGAAGCACTGCATTGGGATTTACAAGAAGAATGCTAGATTCATTTCAGCATACTTGGTTTACATTTGATTTATTATCTCCTCTTGGAGAATTTGAGAGCTTTGGCTTTCAGCCGGTTTGAGGACGAAAACCCTCGAGCTTGGAGGCAGTGGACAGAAACCCATTGTCTATTCGAGATATCACTCAGGTATCTCACTTGTACTTCAAATTCATATTTCTGGTTATCCAATTTAATTGTAAGTTTTGTGACTACAATTGGATCTTTTGTTGTTCTACTGAAGATTTAAATGCAATTTTCATAAATCTCTATTTCAGCTAGATATTTTATATTTTTCTGTACAATGTACTGGATAAATTGAAAACAAATTGCATGCAAATTATATGTTTGAATTTCTGTGGTAAAATCTGAAAATAATATCCTAGGGGGATATTACAGTGGTATTAGAGTTGGCCAGCCTGTGAGGTTTCATGAGCAACATAATTCACATATGTACTAAATTGTGAAGTCTCGTTGGAGAGAAATTTACAGATGAGTCTCATTGATAAAGATAAATGCAGAAGTTTAATATTATTCAAAATACAAAGAATTGGTCGGATTGAAGCCTTGAGCGTTTATTTTCAGTCGAGAGCCTTATTTTATCTACAGAGACTCACAAGTCTAGAAGGAATCGATAAGTATGAAATTTTTGGAATACAAGTGTCGAATTAAATATCAAGTTGTCGTGAATATTATTTGGGCTGTGAACGCTTGAGTATTGCAGAAGAATTTTCGAGAGCATAAAAATATGGGCCTCAGGAGTAGAACACGCAGCCTCATATAAATTTTTCTTGTGACGGGAAGATCAAATCAAATTTAAAGATTGTTGCCAGAGTTTAATTCTTCTTTGGGTGTTACTTTTCGGCATCTTGAAACAGCTTTGCAGTAGTGTTGTTAAGTGTTGTCTATTCACTTGGTGTGGGTATATTCCTATTCTGTTCAAAGACTTGAATATATTTTCTAGTGTGCGATGATTAATGCCTTCATTGGGTTATCGTGGTTGTGTGGACGAAAGTTACTCAGGTAGTAATTCATCAGGAGATTCCTTTATGGTGCAGAGACTACATTAACTGAAAACAATTGTTACCGTAAAGACTAGGAATAATTGGAGGGTGTTTGCTAAATTCAAACTTTTTTGAGTGTTACCTTGAGCATGAACAACTATTTGGAAATTCATTGTGTAGAAGAAAGTGAGGGCTGTTAGAATATCCTGCCTAAGACTTTGGTTGCTGTCGAGATAGTGAAAGGGAGTCTCTTGGCTAGCCGGCTTGAACCACAGACTAACCTAGAAGTCGTCAACTATTCTAATGATCGCAGATTGTTTGTAACTGTGGTTTCTTGCAGTTAGAAAATACAGAGACGAATTCCTAGTTTCTATGAAGGGCCATAACTGAATAGAACCACACAAAGTGGTAAAATTGTTGTTCATTACCGAGAAAATCGATTATAGCAAAGGAAAAACAGTTTCAGAGTAGGCTTTGGTGTCATATTATATATCCGGAAACAACCGCCACTCGTAGGAGAGTTGAACCATTACAAAACTCGAAACCACATCAAGCTCTCATTACCCAGCGTGGTTCTTCCTTTACAAGCCCGGCCAGGACTGTTGACGTGGATTATGTCTGTAGACAATTCCATTGACCAACTCACTATGTCGTAAATTTCATTACTGGGAATAAAGTATTAAATGGAGATATGGTTCGAAACCATGGTTGAAATCTCAATTTAATTGTCGAGAAATTAGTTAAGGAAACAGTTGTATGGTCAGGAATCGAATCATTCTCTGGAGCAATAATTTCACCATTGTCGTATTGTGATTTTTCCTTCGAACTGTGAGCCACTGTCGTTTCTCTCTCATGCTAGCGGGTACTATTTTGTCTGAGAATCAATAGGAATTCCCTGTCAAACTCAGGCACTTGCAGTTACTCACGATAGACTATATTGGGAGAAACAAATGCCTATAGCAGGTCTGTTTAGCATTTAATGGTTGCAGAATTACAGTGGTAAATGAAAGTGTTATGAGATTTTCACTGTGAATGAGTGTCGTTTCAAATTCCTACAGGACATATACGTTGTTGTAGTCGTGTTGAGCAAACAATACCATTCTAAATCTATTAGGGATTCTCGAGCGTGTTCGAGCCATGTTAAATTTATGATTGGTGGGGAAGAATAAGTGCGGAACTGTTGAATGTGTTTAGTGATGCTTTCACGGGATTTTGTGTTGCTAATGAGAATCCACAAACAAACTTCGAGTTGTTTAATTTTCTTCATAAGTTTGTTGCAAATTTGGGTGATTCTGGATGAACACATGTCTGCACATATATTGGAGCTGTATTGAAGCATTGGGGTAGTTACTACTACTACCTAATTTGTGGAACTAGCTGGAAGTTCAAGACAGCATCATTTATTAAATCAAGGTGTGGCATGATGGAGGGTGTTGTAGTACCTTGCTGGTTAGACTTGGATAGTGCTGGAGTTTCGTAGTTGTTGCTTTTGTATTGGATTTCCAAGGGAGAAAGGTTCAAGTCTGCATTGTTGGAATCATTGCCTGCTAATTAAGCGAAGTGTTAAGTTTGGGGAAATTAACAGTGGTTTTTACAGCCGGCTGTTTGACGAAAATGCCTCAGAGGTAAAGGGCAAAACTTACAGGTACAAACAGGGGTAGCTTCTTACAGTGCACTCTTTTAGAAAAATAGTCCTTCAAGGTACTTTGAAGTTTTCAATTCAAGACACTCATTTCGAAATTGAATAATGAAATAAGAATCAATGTACCAAAATTACATGCATCAGCATTACACTTAAACTCAAAAAAGAATTGGATATACATGTGCAAATGCCTATGCAGTTGAACTGGGGGCAGTTGTGCAAAAACTTGGTTGCATTTTGTGGTATTGGAAAAAACTGAAGACAATGGCAGATCTGAAAAGTAATGTTTTCTCAAAGGAATTTAATGACACATTTAATGGTGAACAGTTAAGAGACTTGCAGAAAGAAAAAGAAATAGGGAATTGGCTCTATATAATTGGATTACAATTGAAGTCCATGAAATCTCTAGATGGTCTTCTTCCTAAGTTGGAAGAATTAGATTCGCATTTATCTAGAGTAGACCAGTCAGATTGTAGGCTTCTGAATTGGGCTTTGCAGCCCTCAATGCTCGCTTTGGTCCAGCATGGGTTATTGGAACATCCGTGTGAAGATGTCAGACTAACAGTTGCTTCTTGTCATAGTGAAATCATAAGAATAACAGCTCATGTTGCACACTATAATGATGACACATTGAAGAAGGTTCTACAACTGATTGTGGACAGCCTATGTGGATTACATGATGTCAAATGCCCTAGTTTTGGTAAAAGGGCTAAGACTTTAGAAATTATGACAAGAACGAGATTTTTTATCATCATGTTGGATCTCAGATGTGATAAATTTATTCTTCAAATGTTTCAATGTTTCTTAACTGAATTTAGGAATAATCATCCAGACAATGTGAGGGCTCGTATGCAAACTACTATGTCCTTAATCTTAGATGAGGATGATGACATCTGTAAGCAGTTGCAACCAGATTTGTTGGCAATTTGGAGGGGAGTATAAAATCTCACCTATGGCTTATGAGCTTTAAAAGGGATTGATTGAGCATAAGATTGAAAGGTTCAAGGAGCACATGACTGAAAATGAACTAATATAAGTGGGCTTACATGTTGCGGGATCTTCAAAAATGACCAAGAATCAAATGAGAAGAGAGCAGATTTGTTTCACGTGCCATCAAACTTAGACATCTGATCACATTTGTGGGGACAATAAGGAAGAAGAGTCAGCCAAAGAAGTTTGGACCAGCGTTGAAGAAGATAAGAATACAACAGTTTGGCTCCTACAAAGTAACACCAAAGCTTGCAAGGAGATGGACTCAGCTGTGCTTAATGGTGACAAACATTTAGATGAGGATGTTCTATTTCAAGATGTTCCCAAGGAAGAAAATGAATCTTCCCATGATGATATAATAGCAGATGTGGCCATGCATTTAAAGATAGAGGAAAACTCATTTAATAAATCTGAAAATAGTGCAGCAGATAACAAAATTTCTTTCAACCAAAGGGCTGTCCAAACTTGTGTGCATGAGCTAGACCAAAATGATGACACTAAAAACGCTGATTTGAAGGACCAATCAGAAATTTTACTTCTAGATGAGGATTTTGAAGCACATAATTTGAAAGATAAGCTAAAAGTCGCAGAGGATATGGTTGTTGCAGCCTTAGTGCATTTTGATGATACTCATAAAAACATTGAGAATCTTACTTGGGAAACCCAAATTGAGGAAAGGGAAAAGGGAATAGCGAATGTTGTTAATAGTATACACCTTCATACAATTAGAAAGGCATTGGAAAAAATGAAATCAGATTATTTGAAATTGCTCAAGGATAGGGATATTGCAATCAAGTTTGCAGATGATAAAAAGGAGGTAGACGAGCTTTGTCTTCAATTAACCATGACACGTTACTCATTATACAAGATTGAAAATCAGGCCTCTATTGTAGCCACTCACAGGGAAGATGAAATTAATTCTGAGACCAGGGATATCATGCAATTTGTTAAAGGAATCAATACCCTTTGTGAGAATGAATGTAAGCACAATGTTTCCACCACTCTTAACTCAAATGCGGCACACTATGTTAATGAAGATCAAAAGGACCAGCAACGAATACGAATGATTTGATATGCAGCAATGAAATAGTTGCTATAACAGATTCCAGGGCCAGATTTCAGAGTAGTTTCAGCCATGAGACAAAAATGATCAAGGGTCTTCCAAGGTTAGAAGAAGTTGTGCTTGTGAGGGGGGAAGATATGACACAAGGGTACCACAAGAATTCTGATTTTTACAACAGCAGTTATATGCCTTTACAATATCATGAGGTAACAACTTCTTCACACAAGGATGATGATAAGAAGAGTTTTTCTAATTCTGAAATTTCATTTCATGGTGATCAATTCTTTGATGGAGGAGTTGATTTGGTTTATGACTCTTGTAGTGAACCAGACACTGAAGAGTTGTTTTTCATGAATGATGAAAGCATCTATAATTCATTCTCAGATTTGTCACCAAACTCTTATGACATGGCAATTGTTAATTTATTGGTTGGTGATTTTATCTTCATAAATACTTCAGTTGATAGTGGCTGTAATGCTTAGTCTTTCTTTACGTTTTCAGATTTGACATGGCCTACAATAGATATTGAGTTGCGTGGAGACTTGTGGAGACATTTTTACTTGAGGTATATTCTATATGAGACAATTATATTTCGAGTGCAGAGGTAAGATGACAACAAAAATATCATTCTTATTGCTGACCTGGGCTATAGCACCAGCATTTTGTGGCCTAATGAGTCAGTTTATGTGCCTATTGGAGTTTCTTTTGGCCTCTTTTGGATGGACTACTTACTCAGATGGTTGTTTCAGGATGATGGTGTAATGATAGACATCTATTTCTACTCCCATGGTCCGATGGATAGATTGATTTGGGATCCAGGTGTTGGCAGGATCGGTGCTCTGTTTTTCGTGAAATGATGGGTTGCTTCACAGCTTAAGGCTAAGTGTTGTTATTTACAGAGTGGCACGGCGGAATGGTGAAGCAGTGTTTTCCAGATTGTCTCTAGGGATATTATTGTTGGATGAGTTGCATCTAAACATATTGCTTCACAATGTGGCAGGATTTGAATTCAGTTGTACCAAAGTGTGCCATAGAGCTGCTTGCAGAATAATATGGGATCCTGGTATTGGTACGCAGATTCATGTTTGCTTGAGGACAAGCTGTCTCTAAGGAGGGAGGACTGTAATGTCCCCTTTTTGGGGGCATTAGAAAAATAAATGACAACTTCATAAAGTATTAAAACGACTTGTTTGGAGCTTAATGAAAATTAATAAAACTCGTATTAACTTTAAAAAGGGGTTTTAAAAAGGGGACAACGCAAAGAAGACAAAGAGACAGGTAAGGGAAACTGAAGAGTCACTGCATTGGGCTTTAAAAGAAGAATGCTAGATTCATTTCAGCATGCTTGGTTTGTGTTTGATTTACTATCTCCTCTTGGAGAATTTGGGAGCTTTGGATTTCAGCTGGTTTGAGGACGGAAATGTTGAAGATAGCGTCGGGAGGACGAACCAGAAGTTATCAAGAAGGATTCCTCCCTATCTAAGAGGGAGTGTTAATGTTATTGTAACTATGGTAGGATTCATTTAGACTGACATATATAACATAAAGGTTGTGATAATATAATTATTACGATATAATAATTATATTGATAAAATTATTGTAATTAACAATATAACAATTATATTGATAATATAAGTATTATATTATTATTGTGAGATAAAATAATTATATTATATAATATTATATTAATAATATAATTGGGGCCAACATGGAAGAGTGGTGTCCCTTGGTGAAAGGACACCTCTCAAATATATAATGAGACATTTTTTTTCGAATAAGCTCGACACAGAACACCCTAAGAGCATCCGACCATGTTCAACGCAATTTCTTTCAGTGTTTGAATATAGAGTCACGAGCCGTCAAGTTGTGGAATGGAAATCTTGTGCCTCAATATTCTTTCACCTGCGTTGAGGTAGAGAGTCGCAGCCATATATATTATTTCTTGCCGTCAGAATCACTCCACCCGATATATCTAACTCCCAACCTGTGTGATATTTTCTGTAAGAACGACCCTATGAAGGGTAGTCTTCATTAGCTTCCTTTTCTCAATAAAAGATACGACTCCTATTTGAATTCCTTCCCATATGAATCATTCTTTAGCAACAAGGAAGAATATAATGGTGATTCAATATAATCGAAAAGACCTTTCTATAATACTTTGAACCTGCAAGTCATGTAATGACAGTGCTGATTGCACCTGCATACAATACACGATATATACAGTCCGACATGTAAAATGTACATTATGAATGTCATTGCCTTACTCTGCAAGACATATATAAGAGGTTTGTTTCCACATCAACCTAATATATCGTATTTGTATGTATTTGTTCTTTAAGAACGTCTGCAGAAACTCCAATCTTGCAATATGAATCCCAAATCCAACTTATCATTTGCTAGAAATTCAAGCACCATGAATGGAACTTACCGCTAATGCATATGTTCGAACTTATCATGTCATTATCACTGAGAGACAGGCACAAAACCGATTATACTCTGATATCATGTTATGTTTTTGTGCTTGATTAACCACGGGCACTGATTTGCCCTCCCAACCATAGACAATCCACAATTGTCTCCCCCAAGCATCTTGATATATAAATCTACATTTTCATTCCATTGTTATGTTTTTAATAAATGAGATTGCACATCTCATTATTTCACCAGGGGACGCCACTCTTCCAAGTTGGCCCCAATTATATTATTAATATAATAATTATTATAATATTATATAATATAATAATACTTATATTATCAATATAATTATTATATTATTATATCACAACAATTTGATCAATATAATTATTATATCATAATAATTATATTATCACAACATTTATGCTATACATGTCGGTCTAAAGGAAGCCGACCATAGCTACAATATCATTAACACTCCCTCTTAGCTAGGGTGGAATCCTTCTCAATAACTTTTGGTTTGTCCTCCTGACGCTATCTTCAACACTCCCTTTTAGCTAGGGAGGATCTACTCAGATATTTGAGTTAATGTCCACCATGGCTACTCCCAGAGGGTGGCTCCATCATGGCTGCTCCCATGAATGGAGATGCAAATAAACACAAATGTTCATCACGGAATCACTCACGTGATGTTGTCATCTCAGGATGACAGTCACCATAGCTACTCCCACTCCCAGAGGGTGACTCAACACAGTTGTTTAGTCATGGACTCACTCACATGACCTCCACCATGGCTACTCCCAGAGGGTGGGTCCATCATGGTTACTCCCATGAATGGAAATGAGCACAATTGCCCATCGACTCAACACGGGTGTTTAGTCATGGACTCACTCACATGACCTCCACCATGGGCTACTCCCATGAATGGAAATGAGCACAAGTGCCCATGAACTTCTAGTTCGTCCTCCCGACGCTATCTTCAACACTCCCTCTTAGCTAGGGAGGATCTACTCAGATATTTGAGTTAATGTCCACCATGGCTACTCCCAAAGGGTGGCTGCTCCCATGAATGGAAATGCAAATAAACATAAATGTTCATCACGGAATCACTGACGTGATGTTGTCATCTCAGGATGACGGTCACCATAGCTACTCCCAGAGGGTGCCTCAGCATAGGTGTTTAGTCATGGACTCACTCACATGACCTCCACCATGGCTACTCCCAGAGGGTGGGTCCATCATAGCTACTCCCATGAATGGAAATGAGCACAAGTGCCCATCCAACGTGAAGTCGTCATACGACGTTCACCATAGCTACTCCCAAAGGGTAAATAAACACAAGTGCAAAGTCATGGATTCTCTCTCATGACATACACCATAGCTACTTGCAGAGGGTGGAACAAGGGCTTTCACCTCAAACTTCTCCCTCAAAGAGAAGTATGCATTACAAGGGTTGACACCTCAAATTTCTCCATCTAAGAGAAAAATGTTACAAGGGCTGATACCTCAAATTTCTGTCTCAGAGAAAAATGCTACAAGGGTTGATACCTCAAATTTCTCCGTCCCAGATAAAAATGCTAAAAGGGTTGATACCTCAAACTTCTCTCTTACAGAGAAGAATGCATTAACAAGGGTTTTCACCTCATATTTCTCTCACATAGAAATATACACTACAAGAAATCTTCATGATGATGTGACTCCCTCTGGAACAGATATCAACCTTCTGACCCCCTCGTCCAAGGTTGCTTTTGATGAAATGTCAGACTCCCTCTGAATTTGATATCAACATTCTGACCTTGTCCAAGGTTGCCTCTGATGGATTGTCAGACTCCCTTTGAATCTAAATTCCTTCTCTTTGAAGAAACGTCTTCAGCTATCAACTCAACCTCATGGCAACAAGCAGATTTTAGCATCAATGCACAAAGGAAATCAATGTATACTCAATCTGTGATTATCATCATATCTTCTACCTGAATGAATTACAAAAGACTTGTGTTGCAGGAGAGAGCAGCCTCTATCAATTCGAATAATAGCGATGACTCAGAAACATATGTGTTTAGACATAGTCACCTCCCGATAACATATAGGAACGACTGATAGAGATTCAATTCCATTATATATGCGCTCAAATCACAATGAAGTTCAACCTTAAAGCAAAGAATACACTCTAGCTATTGTAGAAATATGATCAGGTTAACTATTGTCATCACAGAAACCAACATTCTTCTGAGCAATCCAACTGGTTCTAGTGTGTCGTTCATGGCTCAACACACAGGGACAAGAGACTCAACCATGAATGCAGAAATGCCAAGAGATTATGAATCGTGAATAATATGCGGTTATGGTTTCTTCATACGCAGCTTCTCTATCATGAATATGACTCGGATAAAAAAACATACGCAATGCTCGACCAATTAGTAATTTGTCTGCTAATCAATAATCCGATAATATTTATTTATATTTTCCTCAGATTATAATCTCCACGGAATTGATACAATATTTGTAGAAGTATCATTCCCATTAATCAAAATATATTTGTGTTTTTTTTTATTATGATCTTATTTCTCATTGACCACAAATAAATTAGGGAGCAAATCATAATATGTTGTCAAATAATATTTATCGTGCATCACATCAACGAACGCATATCAACAGCTTAACACACGCGGATGGCAAGCAGTGCTAATTAACCATGTCCTGATCCCCTCCTGTCAGCGCGGATCCAAAGCACAGGACCATTCACGCAAAGCATCACGCAACACATCGTTAGTGACAAGAAAATTCACGGGGCACCCAAATTCATCACTACCGACACATTCCAAGCAGAGACTCCATTGTTGAACTCGCATTTCAACACCACAGATCTCACAGCGAAGCATTGAGTAGGAGATTTTTTTTTCTTTTGGCAGAGGTTGCAAACAAGAGAACAACAGCGGAGATCTATGTCTGTGCCACCACAAAGGGGCCGCCTCCCAACTGCGTCGCCACCCGCCTTCCCACCAACGCTATATATCCAAACATTGCCTCTCCTCTCGGGTTGAATCCTGTCAAACAATTCGTGGCCTTCATCTGGCTTTCATTTCATTCTCCATGATGAAGAAATGGTAGCCTAGCTTCTGCAGTTAGCACTTTATTTGTATTACATTTGATAAGGATCCATAAATATATGGTCTCCCGAATTTTATAGTTTTTATTATTATCCAAAAGTACTAAGCATCTCTTCCTCATGTTTGCTGAGATTGCCTTCTTATTTTAATTTCTAAAATCCCTCTGAAATGAGATGTTAGACTCCTTGATTACATATTAGTGGTTTGATGCAGACACATGGTCTTGACCACACAGTTGTAAAGGATAGAGTAGGCCCGATCTCTTATATGCTCCAAATTTTGTGTGCCTTCCACCCAACTGAGACAATGTATTCAATCTTAAATCACCATGCTCGAACTACAAACAGAAGTTAGTCGTATCCTGGCATATCCCTGCCCGATAACAATCTCACTAGGTAGACGGGTGTCATTTTATATCCCCTAGTTGGAGGCTTAAGCCGGACGCAAGGAATGCTTCCTATTTCTTCTACTTAGTTTCCCAGCCAAAACAATTCACCGTGAATCATTCTGCTCAGTTTCATCGCTTCTCAATTCCCAGAAATAATACATGTGACTGAGTAAGCGAAACAACTCACTAAAGACCACCCACCATCTTTGTTTGCCCGATATCACTGACACTAACAATGAATTTCCGCCACTTTAACATATTCGACAACACTCTTTTCAATGCCCGTTTCAATCAAAATTCATCTCCAATAGGTTTTTGTGCTTAACACAACCATATAAACCATATTCATTACTTGATGGTCCATACGTTCAGTTATGTAGTAAATAAATTCATTCACCATAGTCTTCAATCAAAATCAACTCTACATCTATTGGCGCTCAGAGAAAGCTATCCTCGGCAATGAGCAAGTGTCATGTGGGTGGGAAATCATCGTTTTTTTCCTTTGTGAACCACAATCTGCATCCATGATTGAAGGCATCTCATTTCCTTATTCGTTTTCAATACTTCCTCAAACGCATATTGTTTCTCAGTAGCTGTGGAAACTCAACAATGGAATAATGCAAACGCCAATACCTGGTAACTTCTGATTATTGGAAAAGCTCGACACCGAACCCCCTAAGAGCATTTGACCATGTACAGCGCAATTCCTTTCAGTGTTTGAATATAGAGTCACACGCGGTCAAGCTGTGGAACAAAAGTCTTGTGCCTCAATATTCTTTCACCTGCATTGAGGTAGAGAGTCGCACCCATATATATTATTCCTTGCCGTCAGAATCACTTCACCTGATTTATCTAACTCCCAACCTGTATGATATTATTTTCTGTAAGAACGACTCTATGAGGGGTAGTCTTCATTAGCTTCCTTTTCTCAATAAAAGGTACGACTCCTACTTGAATTCCTTCCCATATGAATCATTCTTTAGCAACAAGGAAGAATATAATGGTGATTCAATATAATCGGAAAGACCCTTCTGCAATACTTTGAACTCGCAAATCATGTAATGACAGTGTTGACTGCACCTGCATACAATACACGATGTATACAGTCCAACATGTAAAATGTACATTATGAATGTCATTGCCTTACTCTGTAAGACATATACGAGGTTTGTTTCAATATCAACTTGATATATCGTATCTGTATGTATTTGTTCTTTAAGAACGTCTGCAGAAACTCCAATCTTGCAATATGAATCCCAAATCCAACTTATCATTTGCTAGAAATTCAAGCACCATGAATGGAACTTAACACTAATGCTTTTGTTCGAACTTATCATGTCATTATCACTGAGAGACGGGCACAAAACCGATTATGCTTTGATACCATGTTATTTTTTTGTGCTCGATTAACCACGGGCACTGATTTGCCCTCTCAGCCATAGACAATCCACAATTGTCTCCCCCAAGCATCCTGATATATAAATCAATTGTTATGCTTTTAATAAATGAGATTGCACGTCTCATTATATATCCTAGAGGTGCCCTTTCACCAAGCGACGACACTCTTCCAAGTTGGACCCAATTATATTATTAATATAATAATTATTATAATATTATATTATATAATTACATTATCACAAAATAGTATAATTTTATTCTCACAATAATAAAATAATACTTATATTATCAATATAATTATTATATTATTAATCACAACAATTTTATCAATATAATTATTATATCATAATAATTATATTATCCCAACCTTTATGTTATATATGTCAATCTAAAGGAATCTGACCATAGCTACAATAACATAAACAAGAAACCCTTGAGCTTGGAGGCAGTGTACAGAAACCCATTGTCAGTTGGAGATATCATGCAGGTGTCTCACTTGTACTTCAAATTCATATTTCTGGTTATCCAATCTGACTGTAAGTTCTGTGACTACGATTGGATCTTTTGTTCTACTGAAGATTTAAATGCAATTTTCATAAATCTCTATTTCAGCTGGATATTTTATATTTTTCTGTACAATGTATTGGACAAATTGAAAACAAATTGCATGCAAATTATCTATTTGAATTTATGTGCTAAAATCTGAAAATAATATCCTAGGGGGATATTACAAAAGAGGAATCCAACACAATGTAGAATAATGAATGGAGACATGGTGGAAGCATCATTCATTAATAACAATAAAAAAAATGAAATTTAAACCTTGTGAAGAGGAAGGCTAGGAATGCAACAAAAAATAGAAGGGACAAAAACCAAAAGTGTATTTTAAGTATTGGATCATTAACGTGTCTAATCTTTTATTCCCTTCGTGACTTCACCTCAGTTCCAACTTTCATGAATTTCTACTTCCACTCATGCATGTTCAACCATTTAAAATCCTATTATATGCCCTAAATCAATTTTGAACCCCCACCCATGCCCTAATTGCCCTTTTCTCTATGGTTTAGAAGGTGTGTTGTTCAAATTACATGAGTGTGCCCTAAACCACACCTTTCTTTTATAAACTTTGGAATCTTGCAATATACCCTAGATAATATTGAATTCTTGTTCTTCGAATTAAAGCTTCTATTGAGCTCCATAAATCTGGTCACTTCTAATCTAATTCAAAGCTTAGGGCTCATTGTGCAATCAGTATGAATTTATTGCTTTTAGGGTGTCAATGATCTCAATTTAGAATTTTAAAATCTTTGCATACATTACCATTGTCATACTCAAAAAAAGTAGAAAGAACAATTTTGCCCATAATGCAAAGATTCAATTTTAATGATACTTACCCTTTGACAAATTCAGACCTTGAAGGTAATTGAGGGAACGATCCTTGATCTTTGGAAATTCTTGTCTTTGAAGCTCGTATTTCGCTTCTTCCTTCACAATCATACATTCTACATATGAAGGCACGATTATAAAGAGTTCGGACACTGAGACAAGCTTTGCAGGATCAAGAGTGTTTTGGGGCACACACAACCTAGATGCCGCAAAAAAATACTAGTGTAAGGCGTTACATTCCGGTGGAAGGTTTCTCACAAATAATAGCATATCAACTAATTAAAAATTTTCTAATTTTAATATTTTAATTTAATTGTTGAATCTTTCAAAGTTTCTAAGTTTTGGATTTTCCTAGTTGTCAATTAACTTTGAGATTGATAATCTTTATTCTTATTCTTATTTAGATTATTTTTTTGCACATTGCGAATATGTTTTCTCTATCATCTCGCCTATTGTAAATGTCATCAAATTTACTGACATGGACACTCCTAGTCTTGGAGAGATATATGAGACTCTTGACAACATGATTCAAAAGATGAAGTAACTTTGGCTAAAGATAATCAATACGACTTATATGAGCAGTATATTAAGCCCATTCTCATGTGGAAGTGGAACACTATGAACGCTCCACTTCATATGACAGCCTTTGCACTAAATCCAAAATGGTATGAGCCCAAGCCTAGAATTCCCTTTAAAAGATGTATTCACCTGAGCAGTCTGGTATACTTCGTGAACTTCAGCACACTAGAGGTGAAGATGGATAGAGCAATAATGGCACCAAAAAACCCTATTGGATGGTGGCAATGTCATTGGTCAAATGCACCAAAGTTACAGACACTTGCCATTTACCTCCTCTCACAGGTTGCTAGTTACTCTGCTGCAGAGAGGAATTGGTCTACATATGGCTTTAGCCACTCCATCAAAAGGAATAGGCTTACCTCTAGACAAGTGGAGAAATTAATGGTTGTGCATAGTGCTCTGCAACTTAGGGATCATCAGACTGCAGAGTATCAACAGAGTCCAACTTTACGAGGGATATTAATCCCAAAGACACCACCCAAGTCGATGAGGACAACGCACAAGAGGGATTGGTTAGGATTTCGTTGGAGATGCAACCTTTGAGGCTAAGGCTGACAGTGGTAGTGGCAATGACACTGATTTTGATGAAGATTAGGGGCAGCAGCATACCATCTTTATTTTACTTATTGAGTTTTGACTTTGAGTCTTTTGAGACTTTTGACATTATATGATACATTGGTGCAATATATATGATATGATACTTTTTATTTTGTTGAAACTTGCAGCCTTTGGCCATTTTGATATTCATTGTTAATGCATATTGACAGTGATTCCAAAATTGCTATGTATAATGTATATGTTTATGATGAATGGTTTTAGATTTATCAATGTTATCGTTCTAAGTTACCGGATTCCTCTGCCCAGCCCCGGATCCTGGTTTTGGTCCTTTCCGAATCCGGATTCCTCCCGGCTTCTGGCAAGGTTCCAAGAGGAATCCAGGAGGATCCGCAGGAATCCAGAAGGATCTACGGGAATCCAAGATTCTGGGCGTCAAAAAAGGGCCCACTTTGTGTTTTTTTTAATTTTCAGCATGTAATGACATTTTGAGACTTTTGCAATGTATGAATATGATATAATCATATACTGACAATTATGGATTTATCATTTTATGAGAATCACGCTTCTAACTTCTTATTATTATCATTAT
>MU227859.1:5242255-5260810 GCA_018584345.1 Thuja plicata | reverse complement strand
ACATACATATATAAATTTATAATATATATATATATATATATATATATATTCGAAAATGTCTATAAATATACCCGCGGAACCAGGGTCTGGCCCAAAAAAAATTTTGATGAATCCCCGAACCCGAATTCAAATCCGAATCCAAACCAGGATCGGCTAAATAGTTATCATTTGAATATATTTGAAATTTCAGATTTCCCTATATATTTTAAACTTTCCCTATTTTTTATAGAGCTGTCCCCTCTGCCATCTGTGCTGTCCCCTAAAATGGCAAAAAAAAAATCCATCCCGGGAACCCGTTTCCCCATGCCCCAATTCCCCTATCCTGGAAAATCAGGGTAACGTAGAAAATAATTAATGTCCAAAGCCACCATCCTAGTTACAGGTCACCCACCTATTAATGTTTAGAATTAATATGCATGTTTCTTAAAGGAGTACATAACCTATGTAAGAATAAGCATTTGATTGATTAACTATTGACTAAACCCTAACATAGATGGCATATGAAAGTTAATGGTCTCCAAAAGTTCATGCATTCATCAAACATCTTCAATGTGCCTCAGTCGCAAGATTCTACTATTGCATGTCAATTGCTTGCTGCATTTGAAATCTACACCAATATAGGAAAGTATAGTCATGTACGGCTTCGGTACAAAGGACCAACATTCTGTAAACCCCTTCAAAAGATTCTCTTAACAAAAGCTTGCAAACATTCTAAAAGCACTCTAGAGGTACAAATGCCTTTGTTTTAATTCAAATCAGCCTCCTTATTAGCTTCTGTCATATTAGTATTCCCATCCCCTACAAACACTGATGTCATCAGTTTATCTGTAATTGTACATTCTATTTCTCAATATGTATATACTTTCCATTTTAGATTTTCCAGTCAGCATCCAGATATATGTCTCATATGCCCAAATTTCAGGTACTTATAACACTGGTGATAGATGTGTTATGACAGTCGTTCTGCCAAGCAACCTATCAGTAAGTTAAAGAAAGCTGTGTGCCCTTGAGACACTAAATTACAAGAGACAAACTACTTTTTGTTAAGTTTTGTTCCTATAAATAATTGTGTGCAACATAAAATACAATCTGCCTCACCTTCCAGGAAAGCTTCCGCTCTTCTCCAGAGAGGATTCAATTTCAATCATTAAATTCTCCAAAATATCTGCCTATTGTCCACAAACAGACTTTCAATCAATAAGCATTCAAAATCCAAAATCAGCTTCTTAATTATTGTGATAAAATTTCATAGTACGATAATAATCCATCTATATGCTAGAAGGTTTCTAGAACTTTAGATATACCTTGCCTGGATGATCATATAAAGGGCGGAGATCTGAAAATAGTGAAGGAACTCCCTAAACACAAGTAAATGCATGTTACAAGTTACTCAAAGGTATTGTCAGAACTGCTTCATAAAGAAATTTTATAGTAATCTTAAACAATCACAGGCTTTTATAATACTGAATATTCAAACAATATTTATTATGTGCAGCATCTCAAGAACCCTTGAAGCCATACCGTTGGTAGTTACAGATAGTAGTTACCTTGCTTAGCAATGGTCTGGCATATATGTCTACTGCATTCCGAAAATCTTCATCCTCCAAGAAGTCAAGAGGAATACGCTGAAAGAGGAAAAGATTATCCAGCACGGACAGGATGTTTATAGATTTATATCTAGTAAACTTTATTAATCACCATCTATATAATTTCAGATAAATTTGGTGAGAAACAAACATGCATCTTACACTTCCAACATCAAAAGAAAATTTCAACAGAAAAAAAAAGCCTTGTCATGATCACAGTCCATTGGACTTACATGATCAATTTTACCTTGTTTATAATCAACTAAATTGATAGAAAAATAGATTTCTTTTATATGAAAAAAATGCAGCAAGTCAAAACAGCAAAAAAATTGCCCAGGAACCCCAACATAAAAATGAAAAAGAAAAGACTGAAAAAAACTTTTAAAGCACTAAATGTATACAATATATATCATAATATAAGAAGAATATAAGCTAAGACATGAAGGATGGTTTCTGCCAAGAATTTTGCATCTGAAGTAGAGTAGGAAGAGAAAAAATGCATCTGTAGTGCCCATCACTGCTGAAATTTGCCAGAATCCAACCCAGATTTTGCTTTTATTTTCTCAAGCAACTTACCAGGCTATTACACAAGCATCACATTATCCACTTTAAACATGATTACTTGCATTCACCTATTAATTAATCCACTCATTATGGGTTCAGGTTTGACTCAATTTTAAATCAGATCACAATATAGAGGGTTTATCTACCAGTAATGACTTCAGATGGCATTGCGTCAATGATGTGACACTCCCCGTGCCACATGTTCTGGCACACTCCCCAAATTGAATAAGTGAGTCAAGGCACTTGATATCCATGTTGATAGGTTGTGCCCTAGTCGGCAACATGGTCCAGCAGAACCTGGACAATGACCAATGTGAAAACATGTTGGAGAGTAGGTTAACCCAACACACGTAATATGCGACCAAGTGGTTGACAGACTAACCACAGCTGACTGTCACAGGAATGCCAAACCTGAATAGATTTGCTGGCAGTGTCAATCACAGGGATAACAAAATTGGTGTGTAATACAGTCAGCTGGACATCAGACTCATTCACTAGTCAACAATGACAATATACATTGAGACCATTTTTTATCTGTGGGAATTTACTTGTGCCTGTGGAGGTTATTAAGGCAAAAACACCCTAACTGTGGATGCAATAAGGGTTAGGTTTATTGAGGTGGAGAAAGAGGGAGACATAGTTGAGTGTGGAGGCAACTGGTTTGGGAGAACAGTGTGAGGCACCAGCTCATCTTCCTCAGTGAGTATGGTGTTTCTTTCCTTCTGCACAGAAAAGATTTCAGCATCTCCCTGCCTGCTTCTGCTTGTGTATGACCCACCTAAGCATGCTTTTGTTGGTGGGTTTCCTTGTTCAAACCTATTAGGTGTGGAAGATTATTTTTTGAGTATAAAATACATCTCTGACAAAATTATTATAGTTGTAGAAGAAAATAAAGGCAGTAAAAGAATATATGCAATATATTAATTTCTATGGTTATCAATATATCTTTTCAAACGAAAAATAATATTTATGACATCATAAGATATCAAGTTTTCTATTCTTGTAGTACATTTAAAAGCTAAATAGCATCAATAAACATTTCTGTGTGATGAGCCACACTCCTAAATGCTGCAAAGGTTGAGGAATGCTATTCTATTCCAAAATTCTGAGTGTTGATCCTGGTAAAGCTGAGCAACCACCATGATCATGAGAAAACCATCTGAGCATGCTTTCCATCTTGATAAACTGGACTATCCTTTGAACTACAGAACTCACATCCTTAAATAATTTAATGTGTCCACAATCATCGCAACCAGCCAGATAAGGTCATGTGCAGATGTCAAGCAAATTTTTAATGGAATGAATAACCCTTGTAGATGGTTTTTAAGCTCAACTGTCATCTAAGCTTCATAGAGTATTCCATGTGTGCATTACATAAGACAGTAGCTGTAAGTATTAACCAATTTAGAAAACAAGAAGAAAAATTGAAAAAGCACAAACAAAGACTCCAAGCTCCTTAAAAAACAGATCTCAATTGCCAAAAAAATATATCCATGTGACTCAGGAAAGAAGAAGACAACTGTTAAGACTTTATATACCAAACAAAGAAAAATAAATCTCAATCAATCTCAAATATATAATCAGTATACTGATTCTAAGGTGGTGTGTCTTTTACAAAGAATTTTACCTTGGCAGCTGAAGACCATGCATATTGCTCATGAAGAGACTTATATAAAGAAGATAGCTTATTAACATTCTCTGGTGAATGCTTTCCACTTTCTAGTGATAGGCCTAAACAATTTTGGAGCCCTTCATAATATCTAGCAAGACAAGGTAAAACAAAGTCTGAGTACAGTGAAATAAAAACATTTAAGCACATCTTGCCTTGAAAAGTTAAGTCTGCAATCAATATAAAATAGAACATCATTCAAATTTCAAACATTAATAATTCCAAGAACTTTGACGATTTTCTAATAGCATTTGATTATTTAAAAAGCATCACCAATAATGTGGCATCCAGCTTGGCCCTTTTAGTTCCTTGGTAGAAAGGGAACAACCTCGCATTTAAAAACAACTTTTCAAAAAACAATGTGGCATTTCAATGTTAAAGCAACAATATGTTTCACCAATTAAGATGCTTAGGTCGGATTCAACTCATGTCACACTTACAGGGGAAACCTGCCCAACCTTAAAAGCAAAAGAAATGTCTTTGGTAAAAGTAAAGTACAAGACATTGTACTAAACCCAAGAAAGAAACCATCTACGAGAAGAGATTGAGATATTATGCCAAATACGTATAAAATCCTTGTCAAATGAAATTGAATACCAAAATGATAAAAATGAACATAGGCGAGGCAGCAAAACAACCACCAATACACGAAGCACTGCAAGAACATACAACCATATAAAGACAACGAAGAAATATGCATCTTGGGCAGATATTGACAACTGCACAATTGCATTATAAGCAAAACTAGAAGCCCACAATCCGAAATGACTTATAATGTGATCCTTAATTCTAACCTTTGTATAAATTCTGAGTTTAAGGACTTAAACCAATAGCCACAAGACAATCCTACATAAAGCATTTTCCTTAAATTTTATCATACAATAATTATAGAATTAGCCTCAGATTAGAAAAAACCTGTAATTGTCAGGGTTTGCGGCAAGTAGAGATTGATATGCTGCCTCAGCTTCCTCAGAACGCCCAAGCTTTAGCAATAATGAAGCGTATTGTTCCTTGAGTGCAAGCTTGTCAACCTGCATTGCATTTCATAGCATATACATTTCAACCCACACAACTTTCCAAGTTAGAGATTCACAACACTGCATTTAATAGTTTGATTCTTCGGGTAAGAATATACAATTCTACTTACTATTTTAGCTGCCTTCTTATTGACTTCATCTAGCGCTCGTTCTGGATCGTCACATTCATCAAGAAGAGAGATCTGCAATTCATCCATATGAGTGGTACATAGAAGCAAAGGATGTCTCAGCCCACAAGCAGATATTAAACACTAATATAAAACTTTCATTTTTGTTTGACATATTGTCTATGTAGACTAGAAGTTTAAAGGGATACTTTCATCTACAAAACCTCCCACAATAATTTCACTCTATAGACGCACTAAACCACATCTTAAACTACATTTATTTGCAATGGATAAGAGAGTATCAATCACTAGAAAGAAGTCTGATTGCCAACAAACATGTAATGATTAAGAAACAAAAGAAACAGCCAGATCCTTTTTCTTTTTTATCAAAATATATTTATTTACATATATGAGCAAAATGGTGAATCATGTCAAACAAGAAATAACAGAGGATTGACAAGCTACATTTTGCACCATTGAGCCTATTCACTAATCAACTTTTTAGGAATGGCCATGAAATGAATAAAACTGTAAACTGGGTTCAAGTCCCAGACAACTGAGGATATAGGGTTCTGCAGTAACACAATATAGGGTCACCCAGTACAGATTCACCTTGATGTCCATTTTTTCATTTATATTTTAAAATTCAGGAATTAAGGCATCTTCTCCACTAAACATGCAACGTCGATCTGCAGGCTATGCTAACATTTGATGCTGTCCAAAGACTACTTCAGGCTTCATACTTAACCTTTATTTCATGCAATTGTCAAAATCCATAAAGATTCTGCACTCCTTAAAATTACAGAGGTAGATGAGTCATCAAGGTTAAAAAAGCATAGGCATACCAGTTTATTTATTTTGCAAATAAACATCAAAAACTGTAATCTAAGTTGCCGATTCAGGAACGGGTACGGATACGGGAATAGGAATCTAGTATGGTGGTACAGCAATTTTTTTGGCTTGGGTATGGGTACGGGAACATATGTTCAAAAATATATATCATAAGAACAATGATACTCATAATTGCCAAAAAATAGAATATTTAAATACCTCATTCATAATTTGCAAAAATGAAAATACTACTAGTCTCAAAATGACATTACGCAATGAAAATTCACATTACAATTGCCATTTAATATCCATATTTGCTTAATCAAAAGCATCATACACAGTCCAGAGTACTTCATATTTTGCTACTAAATATTTAAAGATTTTATACAAAGATTCGCTTGGTATATTCATACAAAGATTTGATGAGAATATAAAAGCACTGCATATTTTATTTCATATGCATGCACATATTTTGGTATCATCACTTGGGTACAGCCCTTAGGTACTTCCTAGGTGCCTAGCTTCATTGAGGGTCCTTCTGTAGGTACCCGGGGCCTTACCCAAACTGTACTTGTACCCATACCAGGACCTGAGCTTTACCAACAATACCCAGTAACATAGACTATAATCAATAACTAATATTAAGCCCCATTGATTCCCATTCATATTTAGAATTACCCAAAAAATACCATGACCATCTATAATCTTAGTTACCGATGCAGGCTCCTGGACGCTCGATGCGGGAGTGGATGCGGGCTGAAGCGGAAGCGGGAGCGGAAGCGGGAGCGGATGCAGGGTGGATGCCTTGTGGATGCGCATTGACTCATAAAAAATTAAAATAAAAAAAACAAAGCGTTGTTGTTGTTTGGAATAAAAATCATCCTTTGCCAGTGTCCTCGCTGCTCATCCAACTGCCCGTGCTGTGAAAGCTTTGCTGTCAAATCCGTCAAATGCTGCAGCGCATATACAGAAAATAGAATACCATCGGTGCCTTTGCATATTTAAAAGATGAATATTTAATTATTTTATTTATATTTATATTTAATATTTTATGTATATTTAATTATCTTATTTGATATATATTATTATTTAATTATTTTATGTAATAATATATATTATATATTTATATTTAATTATTTTATATATATTATAATATACATTTTATTAATGTTACAATATATTTCAAATGTATGAGAATTCATTAAATATAAAATTTACACAATGGTAATATATATATATATACGCATCCAAACGCATCCGCATCCCCCTCAAAAAAAATTTCACGCATCCGCGCACCCGCATCCCACATCCACATCCGCATCCGAATCCGAATCCGAATCGGCAACTTAGTCTATAATGGTTACTTAAACTAAATAGATCAGCAAAATAATACAACATACCTAAGTTACCGATTCGGGTGCGAATGCGGGTACAAGAATTCGGTACGCGGATGCATGAAAAAACATTTGGGGGTTTTGGGTGCGTATATATATATATAAAGACAAAAACAATACAATTAATAATTTATAATTTTATAAACATCTATTATTAAACATATAATATATATATTTATAAAATTTATTAATAAAATTACAATATAATATAATAATTATATTTAGTTTAATTTTAGGACTATGTTTTAATCTAACAATATGTACTAATTAAATGTACCATTTAAAAACTTATATTATAAAAAATAGAATATGATTTATTTATAATAAAATTTTATACATTTTTTAGTTTTTAAAATAAAGTTCTAAACTATATCGAATTTTTAAAAAACCTACAAAACCAAAATAAAAACAAAACAAAAGCCATTGTTGTGTACCTGGTCATGGCACGAGATGACTGGTGAAGAAAGAGACTGCACTCCGTCTTTGTTAACATAGAGACTACAATCTGGCTTCATCAGCCATTCCTCGCAGTCTACACTCGCGCAGACACAATTGCCATAGGACTTAGTCACATAGCACTAAGACTAGCGGTAGAGGAATCAGCACACAGTTATTGTAAAGAAATGGCCAAATAAACCCCTGGATGCGTGGTGGATGCTGGCAGGGGGCATCCACAGGCCCAGGATGCGCTTCCTGTCAGCATCCACCACGCCTCTGCATCCGCCTCCACATCCAGACCTCCAGGGAGTGCATCGGTAACTTAGCAAAATACCTTAGTTACCGGATTTGTGCAGCCCTTGCCTCCAGATGTGGATGCGTTCGGGCACAGATGCGGAGGTGGGGTGTGTGTGGATGCTCACAGGGAGTGGATGCACTCCCTGTGAGCATCCACACGCACCCGAGAGCTTCAAATGATTTTGGCATTGATCGATTCTACGTATTTGATATTCATGTAATCTTGCCAGTTAGCTGCCAATTTTTTGTTGGTTATTTTCATTGTCCTCATTGTATTCTTGTATGCTCTCACCTTGCTCACATTGGGAATTTGGTGATAAAAAAGAGGTAGGATTTGAGTTGATTGTAGCTCACTTGCCATTTCAAATCCTTTGACTTCAAAGATTGAATTTTCCTTCCCAGCAGTGTACTTATTCTGATTTTTATATTTCAAATTCTGGGATGACAGAAGAAAACTGATTAGTTGACATTGGAATTGCATGAGGATATCCCGGAGCACAAAACACTCCTATCAACAGATCATACTATGTTTGGCGTGCTCTTCTTGTCTATATTAATGAACTGAGACAAAAGAAAGAGCATTCAGATTCAAGGTATCAGGAGAAGGTTTTGGAGTTTCATAGTGTTCTTAGAATTCTGCCATGAAAAAGTTCTGTTTTCAAATGATCCTGAACTTGCAGCAGCTGAAGATGAAAATCCAATAGATGATTTTTTTGATAATCCTTTTGATGATTGATGAATCCTGAACTACATTTTGTAATTGTAATGAATTTCCGATTTTCATAGGAATCAAGAACATCGACATATATGATATGGCTTATTTGAATATTTGTGAGCTATCAATTGGCATTTATGATTTAATATTTATCTTTGGCATTTGGCATTGATCGATGATGAAGTATCATACTACCAAATGATTTAATTCTGTATACTTCATTAATTTTTTTGTGCATATATAAATTTATAATATATGTATATAGATACACACACGTGCCCAAACGCATCCAAAACCCCCAAAAAATTCACATATCCACATATCGGGTTCTTGTACCCGCATCCGCATCTGGATTCGAGTAGGTAACTTAGCAAAATACTACTAGAATAGAAGAACATTACAACTTATAATTTTAAAATGCAATTACAAGTCCAAACTATATGCCTCAAATAGAATATCAGCTTTCACTTCCCTTGTCTCTTTCTCTTACACTACGTCATCTTTTTAATCATTTTGCTTCTACCCTTAAAGTTGTATGAAAATATTCTTCTCAAACATGCAACTTAAGAAAACACAATCATCTTCAGTACAAAACGAAACAAAATTTCCCTTTAATTGTGAACTTGTCCAATATCTTTCACTTCACTCTTTTAGAGTTTTTTCTATTTGTGCGTCTTGATGCCAAAAGTTGCATGGCCTTACAACTTGACATATGCAAATATTACTCTTTGGATATCCTCTATCTGCCCACCCTAAAGATACCCTTCTAACTCTAATTCAATTTATCAACTCCTCAAGACTTGATGTTCCAATAACAAATAGAGTGCTAATCTTTGACATACATCCTGTTTTGGACGGCTTTAGTTAACATTCCCTAGTGGGCAAAATCATTTTTAACTGCTTAAACTTCATATTTCTTATCAGCATCCCTCTTTCTTCACTTATTTCCACCATGTGGTTGGTCCAGTATCTATTCCCATCGAGAGTCAATCTGATACTTATATCCACTAGGGAATAAATCCATTAATTATTTCCATCAGGAGCCAGAAACGATACTCATTCACACTAGGGGACCAATCTGGTACTTATTTCTACAATAGCACTTTTCATCAATCTACTTTCCTTGCCTTCAATCTGCCTTGATCAGCTCATATCAACTCAGACAGATCAGCAACTGTTTATGGTCAACATTTTCTTCTTCTTTCAACAGATATTCTTCACTTTTTTTAAATGCGAGTTCAATTTATCATTTTTGGCAACAATAAATGGTGTTATTGGGCTCAAAATGTTCACAATAATACTATACATGATGATGTGGTGGAGAGCCAGATAAAGACACATAAATATCCTGTGCAGACAAAATACACTTTAAATTTTGATTCCAACTGAAAACTTCATCACCTCAAACGAGCTATATCTCTAATTTTTCTTTCCTCTTTCAAACTCAAATTGCATGCATATATATCTACACCTATTAGACTTCCTAAAGTCTGAGGATTAATGAATGGTTAGAAGGCATGAAATAGAGTTATGACTATTGAAGGTATAAAGGACAGATCATTTTATGAGAAGACGAGATGGAGAAAGCGATCAATAAATTTGGAAATAAATGATTATCCTCAAAAGGCAACAATTACGAACAAATAGTTGCGACTCTTTCAAAGGACGAAATCATTAAAAGGTTGCGACTCCCTCGAGAATACCATATAAAGGAGATCATTTCCTTAGGAGGAGATCATCAAGCAAGGAATAAATAAATCATAAATTGGGAAAGAAGGAAATAAATTTGAAAATAAATTATTATTCTCAAATGCGTGACTCAATCCTCATGAAGGGTGGTGACTCAATTCTTGTGAAAGTTGGTGATCCTTTCACCTATTAAGTATAAAGGAGAGATCAATAAAAGAAGCAATTCATTTGAGAAAACAAACCAACAAGTAGCAAAAGATGAAGCCATTCATCAATCAATTCAAGCATTCATCATTCAAATATAAATCCTTCAAATATCAACCATTCAAACATCAATCATTCAATTATCCATCATTCAAATATCAATCAATTTAAAATTATCTACCAGCAATTAAAATAAATCAGATCATTGATTCACAGCAGAAATACAGAAATATATTCAGGAATATATATAACTTTGGAAATCCATTCAAGAATTATTCATAAAAGCATCAAAATATAATCCAAGGTATTCATTGTCAATCCATGAAGAAATATTATTCAGTAATAGTCTAGCAGTTACATAAGTGATTAGTTTTAAATTCTAGGTAGTATTTACAGACCAGACAGGGTCCACGCTCCTGGGGTGAGCTAAGGTTTGTTGGGACGTGTATTTTCCATCCACTGACATGCTAGGGAGGGGGTCTTTGATAATGTCACTGTTGCATTAGTGAGGAGGTGCTCGAATTGAGCAGAGCAATAATCCAACCAGACTGCAGGGTAAAGATAAAATGATGGATGCCTTCTAATAAAAAATAAAATAATAATAGACCATAAAAAAAATAGACACGAAGACAACGTTGTCCAATAAGAATCAGCAACAAATAGGGGTGGCTAGTGAAATACGCTATATTATTAAAAGATACATAATATTTCCAAGAATGATTTGGGATCCCAATATCCTCAAAAAGGATTTAATCAAGTGAAGAAGAAATTCTTAGATATCCTTATGAGTGATTGCTTGAGGACAAGCAATTTTGGGAATGGCGGACTGTCATGTCCCAATTTTTTAATGGTATTTAATAATAAATTAAAAAAATAAAAATATAAAAAATAAAAAAAAAAGTAAAATATAATATGCTTATAAATATAGAGTTAAAATTTAATTAAGTTTAATGAATAATCAAAAAGCATGAAATAAAAAAGTTATGATTGAAGGATTAACATGTAAAGGAGAGATCATTCTATGAGAAGAGGACATGAAGGAAGCAAACAATCAATTTGCAAATAAATGACTATCCTCAAAAGACAAAATTAAGGATTAATAGTTGTGACTCTTTCAAAGGGCAGAAATCATGAAAGGTTGTGACTCCCTCAAGAATAACATATAAAAGGGAGATCATTTCCTTGGGGAGAGATCACCAAACAAGGAACAAATAGATCATAAATTGGGAATGAAGGAAATCAACTTGAAAATAAATTATTATTCTCAAAGGCAGCAATGGAAAGGGGTAACTCGGTTTTTGTGAAAGGTGGTGAGTCGTTCACCAATAAAGTATAAAGAGGAGATCAGTCAAAGAAGGAATTCATTTAGGCAAAAAACCAGCAAGCACCAAAAGATCAATCCATTCATCACTCAATTCAATCATTCAAACATCAATCATTCAAAGTATCAATCATTTAAACATCAATCATTCAAGCATAATCATTCAGACATCCATTATTTGAATATCAATCAATTTTAGATCATCTACAAGCAACTAAAACAAATCAGATCATTAATTTATAGCAGAAATCCAGAAATATACTCCGCAATACATATAACTTCAGAAAATTCATTCAAGAATCATTCATAAAAGCACCCAAATATTATTCAAGGGATTGATCGTGAATCCATTAAGAAATATTATTCAGCAATAGTCTAGCAAATACATCAAGTGATCATTTTTGAATTATAAATGGTATGTGCAAACTGAATGGGGTCCAGGCTTACGAGGTGAGCTAAGATTTGGAGGGACAGGATCTTTTCCTAACTTTGACATGCCAGGCACAGGGTGCTTGGTATTGTCACTGTTGACTTAGGGATGTGGTCCTTCAATTCAGCCGATTTGCAAAGTATATCTGGAGAATTCACAATTTGATCAACTTTGGGTATTGTGCTATTTTTTATTGACTTGCAATCATTGATAAAACTATTATCATATATAGAGTGAATATTATGCTTTTAAAGAACATCCCAAAAGGGGATGTTACAGACCAATTAGTTTTAATCCCCTTCTTAACATTGCCTAAAATGATCCCATTTAAAGTATCAGTGACAATGTCAGTGCTAGAAAAACTAGTTTCAGTTAACTGCACATGAGAACAGCATTAGAAATCAATCTATTATAAATTTGATGCTGCTTCATCTTGTTCTGTCACTGTAGCTTAGTATGTGGCAGAGAGTTTTGATGCCAATCTTTTGTTATCCCAATTGCCCTGGTGGTAGTACATTTTTATCCAGAGGGCCTTATAAGGCATTTCAAGCCAGGAAACTCTACATGTTGGGCACTAAAAAGTTCTGCAACAATAACTAAGTATAATATGCCTTTCTTAATACTTGAAAAAAATATGCTACCAAGAAGCTATGTTGTTCAAATCCCCTCTTCTGCACAAGAAGGTAAGGGAGCTAATATTCAGAGCTTCAAAACAACCTATAGGCTCCCCTCCTAGCTACGTCACCAGTTCCCTCCTATTGGCCCACCAATTCTGATCCAGTTCAACCCGGATACAGGTACAGATCTGGTCTGCCCTAGGGGCTGTCCAGGGTCCCACCAGAGACCTTCAAGTTTGTGCAGGGCAAACCTGGACATACCTACTACGTCACCAGTTCCCTCCAACTGGCCCACCAATTCTGATCCAGTTCAACCCGGATACAGGTACAGATCTGGTCTNGCCATAGGGGCTGTCCAGGGTCCCACCAGAGACCTTCAAGTTTGTGCAGGGCAAACCTGGACATACCTACTACGTCACCAGTTCCCTCCAATTGGCCCACCAATTCTGATCCAGTTCAACCTGGATACAGGTACAGATCTGGTCTGCCCTAGGGGCTGTCCGGGGTCCCACCAGAGACCTTCAAGTTTGTGCAGGGCAAACCTGGACATACCTACAGTGAATTTTGTGGGAAATGAAGCTTACGCAGCAAATTTTGGTGGTTCTTTTATTTTATTGTACTTTTTTTACTTCTAACTTTCCCTAAAAAGCCAAAAACACCCCCCCAAACCCTAAAATGTGGATTTAAATGCATTTTTAAAATCAAAAACTTAATAGTCATTAAAAAAAAATCTCTTACTTGTAAATGCAAAATGATGTCCTACCCCCAAACCCTTGTGTGTGGCAGTACCCCTCAACCTTGTTGGAGCCTCACCCCTAGACCTGCTTGAGTGGCACTACCCCTCAACCGCACTAGAGCATTGCCCCCGAACCCCCACTATACTCATTTAATTTGCCAAGTACTCTCCAAGGCCATGTTTGCTAACTATGCTTCCAAGTTTGCCTACACATCTTTGGCAACAATATTGCCATCAAATTGGACAAACTTCACTTATGTTACTTCTTTTCCTTGTCATCTCAAAGATGACTTTTTCTTTTGGGAGAATGATGTAGTTAGTGTACAATGCCTATTATTATGTTGTGATAATATGGAAGGTGATGATATTTTTGAAGACCTATATGATGATTCTTGATCAGTAATAGCTCATTGTTGATGCTTGACACTATAATTTTTTTAATTGAATAAATAATTATATCATGACATTGAGTTTGAGTAATTCACATTGTAATATTATTTATTTTTACAATCATTTTGTTTATTATACAAGTATATGATGCTGTGTGGCATTTTGAACTTAATAACTGCTGCAAATATGAATATATTTCTGATTTTAAATGTTTTATTTGTATGAACCCAACCCCAAAAAAAAATTTAGCAAACCCAAGAAGCCAAACCTGAACCAGTACCAAGTCTGGTAACTTAGCTTACTGGTATAAGATAACTTCTCAGAAAGCCCATTAGTTAATCCTCAATGCATTACAACTTCCTCTCCACACAATGTAATATTGACATAATTTGCACCCATGGTAAGATAATTCAGACATTAGTAACAACAATAACCTTTTGTATATGTTGCTGCCACACTATGTTGTTCATACCACATCTTCAGCACAAGAAAGCATTGTAGCTAATATTCAGAACTTCAAAACAACTGATTTGTTCCCTTCCTAGTATAAGATAACATTTTGGACAACCCATTTGTTTATCCTCAAGACATAGTGCTTCCTCTCCACACAATGTAATTTTGACATAGTTTGCACCAATGGTGAGATAATTTCCAATATCAGGAACAACACTACACCATTTGTAAATGCTACTAACAATTTACGTAGTTCATACCACCTATTCTGCACAATAAATCATTATAGCTAATATTCAGAACTTGAGGAAAACCTATTTGTTCCCTTCCTACTATAACATTACAGTTTACATCATAGACAACCCATTTGTTTATTTATCCTCAATACATATTACTTCCTCTCCACACAATGAAACTGAGACATAATTTGCTAAGTTGGCAGTTTGGATTCAGGTTTGAGATTCGGGTTCGGAATTCGTTCAAAAAAATTTGGGGTTGGTTTCAAATTCATTTTGGGTTCGTCCGTACAAAAACATATAGTTTAAATATATATATGCAGCAGCAAATAAGTTAATACACCACCATATATAATATATATTAATGTTTTAGTCCAAATGACATTTAAAACAACCTTTTTGGCCTTTTCAGTGATCACTCTTAGGGTTGGAGGGTCAAATAGACCAAATTAGGCAAAAAAAACTTTTTTTAAAAAGTCAAAAAAAAATTGTTTTTGGACCAAATTCGTCCACTGGAAATCAAATTCGCTGCAAATTCTTCCAAATTCCTCCCGGGTCCTTCTGTCAGAATTTATGGCGAATTTTGGTGACTGGCAGAATTAGTAACGAATTTGACAGGGACCCGAATTTGTGCAGAATCAAACCCGACTTGGAGGGGTCTGGGAGCGAATCTGGTAACTTAGTTAATTTGTAACAATGGTGAGATAATTTCAGATATTAGGAACAACACTACAACAGAAATCATCTCTCAAGAAGATTTCAGTTCTAGATATTATGCATAATGCATAGAAAATTCGAAATGAAAGTTTTAAGTTTCAACCAAAGCATAGAACAAAATATTATAAGTATAAGAATTATATTAAAAGGTAAACTTGCATCTGTTTATATTGTCATGTATTTGCAAACTATTACAAGAAGCAACAACATTTGCATTTTGCCATCCATCAAAATAGCATACCCACCATACAAGACATGCTAGGCTGAGTTGCAGCACACACAATGTATGATACTGCTTTGTCCAACACTCAATCTTTGATTAAAGCAAAAGTTAATAATGTTGGATGTAACAACTTGTCTACAGGTAGAAAAAAGAAGCAGAAAATTCATTATGCAAGACTGCAGGTTTTGCTATAGAAACAAGTAGGGAAGTAAATAAAAATAAAAAATTTGAAAACATTGTAAACTGAGCTGATTTCCATTTTGTATATCACAAAGTACACATGTACCATTCTAGGAAACTACTATATCGCAACTCCAGTAAAAAACACATCAGAATAACATTTTAACAAAGATTTACAATTTCAAAACATCATGTACCTTGTATAGTAGCATTTCACTATGTTCATATCGCTCATTTTCAGGAGGATAGTCCTCTTCTAGCGTCTTTTCATAAGCTTCCAAAACTTCAGCAGCTTGCCTTGGACTAACAAAGGAACACATGAATAAGTAACCAATTTTTTACCTTGGTATATGATGATCAAATAACAAAACACTGCATCATTTTAAATTGGATACTTCATCCCTCACAAACCTAAACAGAAAACTAGCCCTCCAGATATTCCTTAGGGAAGCAACATAATCTGCAACCTTTCAATATTTAATAACCTTCATCTCTTTAATCATAAACCATACTCTCTGTTAAAATCAATTCATTCACCCAACAAATGTCAAAATAATTAGGCTCATGACAGTGGATACATTGAAACCAAAACGAAGCCCAAAAATTGCATGGCAGAAAATTATCTGATTACTATTTTACTGAAACTCTTTGAATTTGTAGCTACTATTTAGTTTTGATAATATGGAGTATACAGCTTGGATTTAAATAGGTTTCATTTCCCTTAGTCTTCTATATTACAAATTTACAAATGAATGTGCTTTTGGAGTTCCATTGACCTACTCCATGTCATTGTCAGTATTCATATAATTTCCTTCTTTCTTTCTTCACAAATAAGAGAAGTTCCCTCCATATGCAAGTTAAATATTAATGTTATGAATAATGATTTGATGGAAGCCTTGAAAAACCCACCTACACAATACATGTTGCAATTCAATATAATATTGTGAAAAGACTATTTCATATTAGACCAAATGCATATGAAACAGACAAAATGATATACCTATCCTATTTAGAAAGGTACAATAACAAACACAATAAGTTTAATTATTCTTGCAGCAAATCACCATGTGAATACAGGTTGCTTATCAAACAGCGCATAAGTGTCCACAAGCTATGAATAACATCCACACTCTTTATATAATCTGGGAACAATTCCAACTGTCCAATATGGATCTACCACATCATGGGAAACATGGACTCATTTGTAGCTCAAACTTCAAAGACCGGACCTATAGATGGCATGATATCAAGAAAAAGGTAATTCAATTACTATCCTTAACTAGGCTAGATAAAATCTAATCTCTCTATGAAATTCATGTCGTCTGTCCATCTATGCATGTAGTAGGACCATGTACCATATTATCAAGTTGAGCAACAACAGAGAATGTAACAGCTAATGGAATCACAAGATAACTGTAAAAGAGGAACATACTTTGTAGCAACAAGCAGAACTGCCAAAACATATTACGAATTTTAATTTGAAGTTTCCTATCACAGACCAAAAAACTTCCCCACATAAGTAGGAATAATGCAAAACAGTTGGTCGGCATGAAGAGGTCGACCACTTTCCTGGGCAATATAACAAAACTGTGGCTGAGAAAATTTCACAACAAACTCTGGTTTGATCCTGTTTGCAATTGAGTGTTACTCGATAAACAACGTTTGCCTGCAGCACACCATTGCAGGGTTAACAGTGATTAAGCCTCTATGTTGATTGGGGTCCTTCTAGACAGGAGGGAGGACAAAACTATTATCCACGAACAAGCAGATTGGTTCATAAAAAAATCAATTGTCATGCGGTTGGCAACAGTGCTGCACTTGGCATCTATTTGCAGGTGCCTATCTCCACTTCCAAGGAATGATGTTAACACAAGAAGGCAACACCAAGAAGTGAAGGTACGTTAAAGGAGGCTACACACAGCAAGAGCATGCATGCATTTCATGCAAATCACTAGAATTGAAGATCGCAGTAGCATAGACTGGGGCTTTGTCCTCTTGGAGGACTCTTCCAAGTAAGAAGGCAGTTAAATTTCCGGTGACAGGTTAGCAAACAACAACCATGGGCAATTCCGATAACAGTCCTAAACATTAGTACCAGATGTTTAGATTATGGGCTCTTTTGGTTTTGATAAGCCCAATAGGTTCAAAAATCATTACAAGTTGCACACTGCTATACTGGTTCAGCTGACATGGACAAGTCACAAAACTCCTAATATTTTGATTCAAACTAATATTAAGGGACCAGCACCAGGCACAAAATTCCTCTATAAAAAAATTATTATTATTATTTATAATTTTATAATTAATGATTTATTTCATAATGAATATTATATTTATAAATGTTTTTATTTATTAAATTAATTAATATTAAATATTAAATAAATATTAAGATACCGATGCGTCCTTGGGCATGGCTGATGCGGGAGTGGATGCGTGCAGGAGCGGATTCCGACGCGGATGCCCTGCGGATGTCGGCCGGAAGCGCATCACAGGCATCCGGATGCCTGGAAATGCCTCCTAGAGGCATCCAAACGCATCCAAATGCCTAGGATGCGCTTACGGCAGGCATCCACAGAGTATCCGGGAGCATCTGCGGGCCATTGCCCAATAAATTTTAAAAAAAAAAACATTATTTTGCCACTTAAAAAACAATATATAATATATAAATTATAATATATTGTAATATATAGTATATAGTATATATAATAGAGTATATATAAT
>MU227859.1:5181006-5232757 GCA_018584345.1 Thuja plicata | reverse complement strand
ATCTTTGAGATTTGGCATTGATCAATGATCAACCATCATAGATTCATACTATGAAATGATTTAGTTTTAGAATTATGTATATTTATCTTATTTTTTGTATATATATATATATATATATACACACTCATGAATCCCTACGAACCCAAACGGCAAATTTTTTTTTTCACGAATCCACGAACCAGATTCGCGAGCCCGATTCCGTCCCCGAACCCGAATCGGCAACTTAGTTTTTATGTTAATGCTTTAGGTAATCAGCTGCCCTTTGGGAGCTGTAGAGATTATTATGTTTGCTGGTATTTTTTATGATTTTAATTTTTGGGTTATAACCAGCTCATTTTGGATTAGTTTCAGTTTAGGCAAATCTTGCTAAGCATATATCTTTGTAAACTTGTTATATCAATATAAAGCAAACCATTTAGGATTGTGCAAAACGTACACTTCTTCATTGTGTATTTAAAAATAGTTGCCAGATGGTCCATGTATGCATCTCTTTGTTATCTCTTATATACACATATCTGTAGATATGTGTGTTTGTGTGAGTGGTGATATTTCCTCCTAATACCTTTAATAGGCACCAGAATAACAAAACAGATAACTTTCACGCCAAGACATATAAACAGAAAAGACAGCCCTGCAGAAAACAATTGAAAAGAAGTTAAGACATCCACTGTAAGTAACCTAACTATGTCCCATATAAGATTATACACTTTAAGTTAAATTTAAATGCTGTTGAATTGCCCTTCTTCACTCAATATCCCACCTTGCTCTATAAACTCTACTCAAACGTAGCATTGGCTCTTAAGAGTTACAATCATCATTTGTATATACTTGTACAAAATTCTGATGATTGCAAATTCTGGATGACTAGAAATGATCAACCTAAATTGTTGGATAATTATTATCATAGCTAGTTTATTTATGTTAATTATTACAGATTAATCATCTATATGAGCATCATCATATGATCAAGGTGTCATGAGGCTCATGGAAGCATATCAAATTGCAATCTCTATAGGCTATAGCTACTTATACTTATTATTACCCATGTTGCCAAGCACATCTGATCTTTTAAAAGAACACACTTGCAAAAGACACACAAAGCATATTGATATTCGTAACTGTAGAATCAGTAAATTGCTTTGCATTATACAATGCCAACAGCATCAAATACTTTCTAAGCAATGAAGAAATGCAGATACATACTTAGAATTCAAGTGATGGGCAACTGTAAATCCAATCCAGTTCATACGTTGATTGGGCTTCAGAGTTAACAGCTTCTGTCTTGTTTCCACAAATCCAGCTAAATCTCGCATTTGAGCCTGCATGCATGTTCACCCTATCAAGAAAATAAGTACAAAAAAGCTGCCGATGAGAAGAGAATATGTTCTATCCTCGAAGCAGCTAGCTTGCAACAAGACACCTATTTTACACACCACATCAACTTAGACTTTTGAGAAGTTGTGTATGTATGAGTTGAGTAGGCAATATTAAAGGCCAGTAATTTTAGATGTATAACTCTTAAAATTAAAAAGAATGAGAAAGTGTCAAAAATTATTCAATGTTCTAGCAACTACATGGATTTGATGTCAGGGATCAAAATGAAAAAACTCAAGATTGCAATACCAACACAAGTGTAAGAAACTAGTGGGTGGCACCTTGAGTCTTTTAAGTACCTCTCTGCACTTATCAGATACATGTTTATGATGGGGCTGTGCTAGTTAAATACAAGCTTCCACAATTGGGCAACACACAGGAAAATATGACTCAGTGAACACCGAAAGCAACATTACTTAGGGTGAAAACCAAGTGAAACAAGAGATAAAAACAGCTTTCTTCCATCCATTAAAACTTACAAATTCCACTATTCTCACAAAAAAAACTGTGTGTTTCCTTTAAGTGACAAGCAGTATATGATACAGAGCTATAGGAAGCCAGTTTACTAAAACAAGAGAAGACAAGAATAACATAGGTAGCAATCAAGTGGCTCAAAATGCAATTTTGCAAAGCTTTATGCGGTACATTACAGATCAAAAATCTCATGTAGTATTTTGATGCAATTTTATAAGAGAGGTCAATTCCATAAAGTGCTCAATGCCATAGAAATCTGAAATTTTAGCGGGAGTGGCAGAAATTGTAATTGGCAGATACTAAGCTTGGAGAATTTAATTCTAAGACCAAATGGACATTTTATCTCCTGGTACAAGCTTATTGAAGTGATCCAAATGATGTTTTAAATTTTTAATCTAAATGTTCCTCATAGATTAATATGTGGCAATTAAATCTTGAATATTTGTACTTTATATCATCCAGTTTCAAAAAAACTAAAAGACAGGTCCTAAGATATGAAAAATAGGTAAAGGGATGCCATGCTGGGTTTAGGCTAGCCTACAAAGCTCTTAAATGCTCCAGATATTATCATGTTTGTGGCACTCATTTTCATGAGTAAATTCAGTTTTCCTGATTTAACAGAAAGTTTACTCAGAAGCAGAGCTAGAACACATTTGATAATACTCAGTAAATAACCAAAGCCTTCCACTTTGAAACTTTGGTTCATGATTTACACACAGCACAGGTTTGATGAAGTTCTCCAATAAGAAGGAATCAGGTTAGCAATTTGTAATAGCTGGTTGTTTCCGCAGAGAAGAGTTGCAGCAGATTTAGCAATCTGTAATAGTAGCTCTTGCCTGTTTGTTTCTTGCACAAATATGTTTCTCCCTCCCACACAGAAAAATTACCTTCTGCGAAAACTGTTCTTGTCGTCAATTAATTTTCTTGAGATATTTTATTCTCCACTTTTTGTTTTCCCGTTTCAGGATGATTTGATTAAATGAAAAGTGGTATAGTTTTGAATTCAATATAATTTAAGGTTTAAAATTTAATAAAGTTTAAAGTTTAAATTTATAAATTTTAAAATACTTAGATTTCTTTCTTTGTCATTATTCTTTTATAATGTCAACTATTTGATCGATTAAATGAACATTGAAAATTGATATAGTTTGGAATTTAATATAGTTTAAAGTTTACAATTAAATATAGTTTTTAGTATATTATTATTTATATGTTGTGAAAATTTCGATCTACCTCTGCGTGTGTAAAATAATTTTAAATTAAAATATATTTTTATATTGTTTTAAATTTTAATATTGTATATTTGTTTAAATATAAAAAACAATAATATGGTTTAAATTTTAAATATATAAATGTTGAAATATTTAAATTTCATTCTTTATTATTATATATTGTTTTAAACTTTAATACTGTAAATGTAATTATTATATATATAATATTTAGAAATTAAAATTGTTTTAATATATTTTATAACTTTATAAATTGTAAATGTATACAAAGTATAACAATCTATATTGATGGGGGCTAAAGGCCTAGCTCGATTGGCAAGAGCTTCCTGTGGTAAAGGACAAGGTCACGAGGTCTAATCTCCCCCAGCCCACGTGGTACTCGAGAACGTGTAGCGCTAGCGTCACCAGACACGTTTAAAAAGTTTACCTAACGCACTGCAAGTTATAGGGGGTATTATACCTGATTCCTACAATCAAAAAAAAACAATGTATATACTGATTATAGTAAATTTTAATCAATATAATATATCTTTTATATTGATTAAAAGATATTTTAATATATTTTATGGATTATTAATATATACATTCAATTTAAATAGAGTTTTTTTTTTAATATTGATTGTAAAAAGTTTTATAAACTAGGAATTCAAATTAATAAATTGTTCATGAATATAATAAATGTAGTGCAAATTATTCAGCAAGCGCAAGTCAATCTGTTGGAAGGAAACCCCCTGGAAGCTGTGACCCCACTTGGAAACATGGCATAATGGGACCAATACCATGGACTATTAATTGTACCTGGTGCATGAAGAAGCTTAGTGGAGGCATCGCCTTAAATACCATCTTGTAGGCATTGCTTGTTGTGATGCCAAGCCACGTAAATTGTGTCCGGAAAAGGTCAAACAAGAGATGATAGCCCTCCTTGCAGCACTAGATAAAAAGAAATTGGAGAGGGCCAGACAACAAGCAACCATTCAAGAAGCCATTGCTCCTAATTTTTCACGTTCAAAAATAACTAAGGTGGATGTACAGCACATTGTTGGCTCTACTTGCGGTCCACGTATACGTGGCCAATCATCCTTCGCCACTTCAAGCAAATTCAATTTTGTGCCTAGAAATGAGCTAGGATCACAGCCTTCATTGGAAGCTACTGGGTGGAATAAGGAGGTACACAAGGAAGAGGAGAGGGCTTGTGCAAACTTTTGGTATTATAACAACATTCCCTTCAATGTGGCAAGTAGTCCATATTGCAAGAGTTTGTTGACAGCATTGACAGTTGTAGGCGAAGAGATTAAGCCCCCCAGTCCAAGAGACTTAAGTGGGAGGTTGCTCCAAGATGCTATTCTAGATGCAAAAGAAATTGTTGAAGTTGAAAAGAAGCAATGGCAAAAATATGGATGCTCGATTCTTTCATATGGCTGGACAGATGGAAGAAACCATACTCTTATCAATTTTATAGTGGTTCAAATGGAGTGGTGGTTTTTCTAAAGTCAATTGATACCTCAAACATTATAAAGAATGCAGAAAATTTGAGCTTGATGTTGGAGGAGGTTGTTGTTTTAGAGGTGGGAATAGAAAATGTTGTCCTTGTTGTTACTAACAATGCAACAGCATATGTGGTAGCTGGAAGATTGCTTCAAGAAAGACATCCAACACTTTTTTGGACCCCTTGTGCAGCTCGTTGCCTTGACCTTCTTTTGGAGGACAAGCAAAATTGATTAGTTGAAACCAATTGTAGAAGCAAGAGATATAACAAAATATATATATAATCACCTGTGGGTTCTTCAATTGATGAGAGAGCACACTAAGGGCAAAGAACTTGTGCGATCAGGAGCGACAAGGTTTGCAACAAATTTCCTAACATTGGAAAGCATTACTAGTTTATTGACTCCCTTGAAACAAATGTTTGTGAGTCAACCATGGGTAGACTCAACTTACTCAAAAAAGGTTGATGGAGAAAAAGATTGTAATAATGATTTTTGATGGTAAATTTGCAAGTAGAGCATTAGAGATTGTCAAGGTAACTTCAACTTAATTTAATTTTCAAATTGAATCCTTTAGTTTTAGTTTTAAACTTTAGAAGTATTTTGTTTCATTGCAAGTTGTAATTTAAATTTGTTTGTACTTTGTACTTTATAGGTGACTGAGCCATTGGAGAGGATCTTACGCTTGACGGATGGTGAGAAAAATGTGATGGGATATCTTTATGAGGCAATGGATAGGGCCAAAGAGGTCATCCAACACTACTACAAGGGGGATGCAAATAGATTTGCCCCTATTTGGGACGTCATTGATCGAAGGTGGAACAACCAACTCCACCAACCCATTCATGCATCGGGGTACTTCCTCAACCCCAAGTTCTACTTCTCTAAATCTAGTAGCTTCATGGATGGTAATGGGGAGGTTATGGAGGGTCTACTCACATGTATTGAGAGGATGACACCTATAAGTACAACAAGAGACCTTATCCTTTTATAGTTGCAGAATTATAAGGCAGTTAAGGGGACAACTGATTTCTTCGAAAATGTGTATACAAAGAAGAGAGATCCAAACACCAAGTAAGAAAAAGTGAAGCCCTATATCTTGCAAGTTATGAATTGCAATTATTAATAGAATATTGTTTATTTACACAAAAGATTAAATATCTTATTTGCAAGTTCTATTTGGGAAGATTTTGGTGGAAACACCACATATTTACAAAGGCTAGCCCTCCAATTTTGGTCTCAACCTTGTAGTGCTTCTGGTTGTGATAGTAACTGGAGTTTGTTTGATGCCATTCACACAAAGAAGCGTAATAAGTTGACACAAAAACACCTCAATGATCTTGTTTTTGTGCAATATAACCTTCGTCTTCACAAGAAAGGTGCAGGACCGGCCAGATGAACTCATTGATTTGGATGACATTGATCCCTACAATGATTGGACTATGCAGGATGATGAACCCTCCTTATTTACAGAGGATAAGATTGTTGATTTTAAGAGGCAAGCTATGGAGGATTTACCTGCAGCAGAAGCAGGGGAGATTGGATTAGATGAGACTGATATGGTGGAGGAGCCACTTCCGCCTACCAGTATGGTGAAGCCACAGGCACAATCCTCTACACCAAGCAGGGAGCCCAATTCGAGCGTGAGGACCATACCCTCTACCTCCCATCATTTCTCTAGGGCAAGGAAGAGGAAGATGTAAAAACTTTTAATGTCTAAGTTGCCTAATTATGAAATTTATGATGGTGGTTTTCAAATACAATCATGATAGATTCATAATAGTTATTAGTTAGTAGTTAGTTATTATATTCATTTCCATTATCCAGCTTCGTATGGTGATGTCATTTTGTAATCCATGTGTATTGAACAATCAAATTTAATAGAAAACACTTCCTCATGGTTTTTTCACTCATTTGATACATTCTGTAATTGAATTTTGCAAATAAAAAAGTGTATCTACAAGAAATTTTAGTACTTTTTAAGTTGCCAAGTTTTCGTTGGGTTTTTGCCAAGTCAAAAAAAATTGGCTTGCCGAGTACTCTCCAAGTTTGAGTATGCGATCTACGCTTTGGATCACTTTTTCCCAAGCTATGTATTCCTCAAAGCCAGGAAGTCAATTTCAGTAACTCTTTCAAACATAGCAGATGTGCATGCTGACATGTTTGATGTTCTCTATTATTCTGTACTTAGTTTCAAGAATAATGGTCAAAGAAAAGTTAGGTGCTACTTTTAGACCCCACTCATTTGTAAAATCATGAAAAACATACTTAGACTGACATAGCCTTCCAAGTGGTTAGAGATGGATTTCTAAGGATAATTTGACTTTATCTTACAAAACCTCATTTTGTAACAGTGCAAAACTGCTATTGCCATAGAAAGGTGAAATTTAAAAGGCAAGGCAGAAAGTGTAATTGCTAGAAATATCGGTGTTCGCCCTGCAGCACAATGGTAGTTGCGAAACCGTGTTGATACAGCAGGCCTCGTGTTCAAAACTCTTGCAGGTGCTCTTGACGAAGGACTGGCGAGTACGGAGGAGTCCAATCTTAATGCAGGCACACACGATGGAGTGATTGCAGTGCCAAGAGGATCAGTGCGGCTGTTGTATCACCGTCATCACAAACGAACAAATGGATTAAGCGCGAACAATGAGGAAGACGGAAGAGAGAATGGTTGGGCAGAGCATGCCATGGGGAGGAAGCAAGGATAACAGGTGTCGGTGGCAGGAGGAGAAAGGCGTCAGGAGGAGAAGGATTAGCGAGTGATAAGGAGGTAATTGGGGAGCGGAGTAATAAGGGGCTGTACAAGAGGGACAAGGAGTCTCGCAAAGCAATAAGGATGAGGAGTTATAAGGTTAGGAGGGATAAGGAAGGAAGTGGAAGTGTCGGATAGCACAATGACAAGGTGGCACAGTGGAGTGATAGGGGGTTTCTCAGAGAGATAAGCATGGGGAGATATAAGGGAGAAATAGGAGTGATAAGGAGAACAAAGAGATAAGAAAAGGGGAGAGATAAGGGGGTGAGTGATAAAGAGAAATGGAGGGAGCGACTCAGAGAAGAGTCCAGATATCAGTAAGCGACAAATCAAGGAGGTGTTAATGCCTTAACAACAGCAAAAATATCACCAAGGGGATGGGGCCCCCCATTTACCCCACTAGTTCATAGCTCTAGTCAAAAGCATTTCACCGACCAAAAAAAAGAAATTGCTAGAAATATTAAGAAGTCTAAGACCAAAAGACATATGCGTGCATGCTACGTAATAGAGATTCAATTCTACTCAGAAAATTTCCCAACGAATTGCCCCATAGAAATTAAACCTTCTTTGGAACATTTCTTCCATGCTTTCCAGCCTATGTATTCTTGATATCCAGTAAGTCATAGTTGGTAATTATTTATAAACATAACACATGTGCAGGCTAACATGTCTGATGTTCTCTATTATTCAATTTCTTTGGTTCAGGCCTAACAGACCCAAAAAAAACATCAATTGTCAAATTAGAATCTTGCCAATTGTCTTCTTCCTCTGTTCAGCATTCTCTTTGTGTTGACAGATATCTGCCGACCATTGGAGAAAGTTTGACTTACCTTGTAAAACTTCATTTTGGAACAGTTAATAACTAGCATAGCTACTTTTCTGCTTTGGGTATGAGCATCTAAATGAAGTGTGCTTCACGACTAAGCCTGATTCACTTGATTTCCCAACCAGTTAAATTTTGCAGTCTTTATGTCAATCTTTTAAATATCTTGACCCTTTTGTGAAGAAAGTGCTCATTTACACTCCATAAAAAGGAACAAAAAATCAGCATATAATCTCATATCAGTTCACGATGAAATGCAAACTAAGATAACCAAAACAAATTCAAACTCAAAAAGACAAAAAAAAAATCTAAACTCACCTGGAGAAGAGAAAGATCACGTAAAATTTCAATATTTTCTGGATCAATCCTCAGAGCATTCCTATAACATTTGATCGCTTCCTTATACTCCCGGTCTGAACGGTAGAGAAGACCATAAACATGCCAACACACATGACTTTTCAAATCATTCTGCATACATGCAACAATGCAACAAAATGAATGTATATTTGGCTTTGGAAACCATTTTGCAGCACATGGATTGAACAATAGAGAATAATATGGACAGACTGATCAATATAGCATTAAAGCATAAACTTCACTTCTTTTACCTTCAAACCCTGACGTACAAGCTCATATGCTTCTGTCTTGCGATCCATGCAATTCAATATCAGACCTTTCATTGCCATTGTCTCTGAAAGACAAATACATAAAGATAACTTATAGCACTACAGTGAAACTTACAAAAATCTCTCATCGTTAATAGACTTGGTGTACTATTCAAACTCCAGTGCTTTACCCACTTACATTAAAGTATTAGTAGCAGAGGCAGGGAATATGAGGAAACTGATATAATAACCTTCTGTCTGTCTAACTCAAAACTGTATTTATGTCATGAGCATTGTCAAAATGTAAATGGAAAATGAAAAATGTTAAAGAAATTCTGGAGAGGACCATATAAAACTATATGGTCTATATCTAGTTCTATACGGTCCTCATTTTCAAGCAAAAACAAATGAAGATATGGCATTGGAAGACATCGTGGGCTTCTTTCGTGGTCCACGCATATGAAGGACATCAACATCCACCTCATCTACTTTGAGTAGAGCACCTACACAAAAACTGCATAGCTTTCTTGTACCCAGAAATATACTTGGAGCACAGCTATCATTGGAAGGTACAAGGTGGAAGAAGGAAGTGCACTAAGAAGCAAAGAAAGCATGTGGAAATTTTTTGTATTTCAACAACCTTCCCTTCTATATGGTGAAAAGCCTGTTCTAGGAGAATTTGGTAAACAAATTAACAGTTGCAAGAAAAGGCTACCAGGCACCATCACAAAAAGACTCAAGTGGAAAGTTGTTTGTACATGCAACAGAAGATACAAAGTTAGTTGTCAAAGAACAAAAGAAGCAATGGCAAAAATATGGCTGCTCTATTCTTTTATATGGGTGGAAAAGTAAAAATGCAAAAACTTTGAGTCTAATGTTCGAGGAAGTTGTCCTAGAGGTGAGTATAAAGAATGTAGCACAAATCATAACTGACAATGCATTAGTGTATGTGGGGGACGGGAGATTGCTTGAAGAGAGCCATCTATCACTTTTTTGGACCCCTTGCCAAACACATTGCCACAAACTTCTTTTGGAGGACATAGGCAAAGTTGGTTGGGCGAGATCAATTGTAGAAGATGCACAAAGCCAAAATATTTATAATCGCCCTTCGATTCTTAGTTTAGGAGAGATCAAATCAAAGGGACCAAAGTAGTGTGCAATTGGGTGTCACAAGGTTTGCAACTATCTTCCTAACATTGCAAAGCATTATTAATTTATTGACTTCTTTCAAACAAATGCTTGTGAATCAAGCATGGCCAGACTCGTCCTATACAAAGGAGCCTAAAGGAGACAGGATCAGCCTTTGATAATCTCTTTGCACTTAAGATACCGGATCCTTCATTTTTACCTTGGATCCTGATCCCAGTTCCGATCCTGGTCAAATCCTGCCTGGGTTTCGCCCAGGTCCTTCCTGGGCAGCAGGATTCTCTGTGGGTCCTGCCCGAGAACCTGGGCAGGATCCATGGTAATCTGCAGGAATCCTAGGCTGTGGGCGTCCAAAAATGAGACCCACGTGCCATTTTTTTTAACTAAAAGGTGATCTAAAATCCTAATTTCGACCTCTAAATCTTCTTTTAATCTGGAGTACTGTGTGAGTGTTTGGAGTGTTCTTACAGCAGTTTGGTAGGAAGTGAATGTTCTCTCAGCAATTAGAAAGGACTGAATAATTGAATAAGGTGATTGAGTAATGCTCGTTTTTTAATCCGCTGTTGTTTAGTTATTGGACTAATCCTCTTTTTTTAATCCGCTATTGTTTAGTGATTGGACTGAATAATTGATAAGGTGACTGAGTGATGCTCTTTTTTTAATCCGCTGTTGTTTAGTGATTGGTTTGTCAGCATAGGATTAGCATAGTTAGAACTGCAGTTACCTTCAGCCAGTTCGGACTGGAATAAGGAGGGCATGTGGTCAGTTAGTTAGAACTGTAGTGGACTAGAATGGAGGTTAATGTATGGCCAGTTAACCGTTTGGAACTCCCTTAATTTGAGGGATTGATTTGTCAGTTAACTGCCCAATTTGAGGAGCTAGATTTGTCAATTATGTTGCCCAGTTACTGCTAACATTTGAGGAATGGCATGCCTTTGATTGAGATATGCTGGGAAAGCAGATTTTTGGGTTACATAATGCACTGAACAGAGAAGGGATATACTTCAGAAATTTGAAAACATAAATATTTCTTTTTCTTCAGCTGGATGTTGTGTTTCAAGCTTTCAGCAATTGTGGCTTAGAAATGAAACTCTTCAGGCACAAAGATCAGGCTTCTTGAGGGTGGAATCTCTTAAGTAGCATACTTGCATCCAGACTGACATTGGGAATACCATTACTGTCTGGTTCTGCATGGTGTGATTAGTAAGCTGTGTTAGTTTGATGTACTTCAATCTGTTTGTGTGCTGTTTTGAAGAAATATTAATATCGAATAAAATACAAACATATCTGTTGATTAGTATAGTTCTGGGTTTGCCTTCTGCTCACAATGTTTTTTCTGGGTTGTTTTTATGTGTTATTAGCAGAGGTCATCACAGGCTTATACCAGGCATTTCCAGGACTGCAACAGTCTTTACTCTCAAGTATTCTTAAATAAAAATTGGAAGTAGCCAGCCAATCATCTACAACTTAGCATGTTTGAATCTATGATGTATATATAAAATTATAATATACATATGCAGAACCGGGATTCAAGCAAAAAAAAATTTGCCAAATCCGAATACTGGAAGCCGAACCCAAATCTGAATCAGAATCAGGATCGGTAACTTAGCTTTGCACAGATGCTACAGAGATTATCAACGTAACCTCAAAACTTTGACTTAATATTCAAATTGAATATCTTATTTATAAATTTGAAAAGTATTTACTTTCATTATAAATTTGTTACTTTAATTTGTTTGTGTTTGTACATGTCAGAGACATTGATTAGAGTTTTGTGCTTGGTAGATGGGGATCAAAACCCAATGGTGTACATTTATGAGACCATGAATATGCCAAAGAGTACATCCAAAACTATGACAAGGGAACAATCAACTCCACCATCCCGTTCATGTAGCAAGGTACTTCCTCAAACGTGGTTTTTTCTGTTTGGATAGCTTCGCAAATCCTAATGGACAGGTTATGGAAGCCCTATCATCATGAATTCATAATAATTACCAACTAATTATTGTATCAAGATTCAGCATAATGATGCAATTTTCTACTCAATTTATGTTCAAATGAATCAAATTATATAGAACACACTTTTGTACTCATTTATGGACACATTAGATGCATTGTCATCGAATTTTGAAAAAAATGTGTTTTAAAAGAAATTCAAGCAGTTTGTTTGCCAAGTCGCAAACATTGGATCTATCAAGTTTTTGTCCAGTCAATGTTTACCAACTATACATCTAACAATGCAGTCAACACAATACTCACTTAGCATAGGCATACAATCGCCTACCATTCAAAGAATTCAATGACATTGCACAATGCTACTCTACCTACGAGAAAGAATAGTATGCCATTTTAAAAGTTGTCAAGTATAAACAACGCTACATTCTCAATAAGGAGACAATCATACATTTCGATCATAAGACAGCAGATTGCCTTAGCAAAACATCTATTTGCACACTGATTGTGGTGTGGGACTTGCAGAACTACAAATTCATCAACAAGGATGGCCTTCGATCAACAAATCAAAACTTTGCGCAAAAACATGTTATACTCAAATAGGACAAACAAGTTGGTGAATTTCATCTAAGTGGTAGACTTCTTTCAAGTTCGAACATTTGTGTGTTTCAAAAGAAACACCTTGCCAATGACTCATTTGGGAGGCAATTAGACACTTTGGCAACAACACTACTATTGGCCTCACATGCATGTAGACATGGAGTACTGCATCAAGTCCCACATTCCACGTTGCATCACAAAGGCCACAACTAGGAACATGGAGCTTTACAAACCTTTTAAAATTTTATAGACTCTAGGAATCTAACAATATGTATTTCAAAAGCAGCCCTATGACAAAGCACCAAAACAATTCAGCATTTGTTGTTGTGGACAAGTTTTTAAATATTGGCATAATGGTTGCTTGTATAGGTTCCTAGTGCAAGAAATCACATGCCTCTTCTGCAACCAGGTATGGATCAATTTCAAGCTACTAACATCCATTGTGTTTGATCGTGACACAGATTTGTCAATTTGTTTTGGCAATCTTTGTGGGAGAGAATGGATAACATGTCTTGGGTTTCAAGTTGCAACAACCCTCAACACACCCTTTTGGACAACAGCCCACTTGGAGTCACACACACACACACACAAGAAAGAAGAGTGAATAAAGCATAGAAATTTCTACAATACAGCCAAAGTGCTAATTAATAGGTTTAGAAGATTCTCTCATGCAAACAATTAAAATACAAGTGCCACAATGCACACCTCACTCAATGACAAAGCCCAATTGCATCTTCAAGAGAAATGCTTCTATGGTCCACACCAAAAGATGAAGCCTTTGCACTAGAATCCATACACTATTTTGTGCATAGTTGGTGGGAACAATTTTGTTCTCACTCTCCAACAATGCTTGGGTTTGCATCACATGTTCAATGTGGAACTCAAGTCATCCTTTACTCATCTTGTTGAGCATGGAACAACTTGGCATCCTTCAAACTTGCATCTTGAGCACTTGTGCACTATCGCACTAGATGAAATCATGTGCACTATCACACAAGATGAGATTATTCAAACTACTACAAAGTTCACGCACCAAGGTTTACATCATTTGTTCAAAGTAGCCAAGTAACGGCAATACTAAAATCGAATGAAAACATAGCAAGCTTCTAAATACATTGTGCAATGCCATGACCTCTATGCTCTCCTCCACAACACTTGCGCCAAGTCCACAACTCTTGGTGTCATCATGCACCATTGCACATGAATGTCAACTTTCTCATCCCATATTCTTGTGCATGGCTATGTGTAACATCACACAAACAACTAGCAACTTAAACAAGTCTATTGCGAACGGCACAAGCTTCATAACCATCGACCATCAAATAGTGCAATCAACAAGTGGTAGGAAGGTCAATAGTTCCAAATGAGCTTTGCATTTCTACTTTTAGTTTTGTAACTAAAACCTTATGTATTCCATATATTTGTGCATCTCTCACATTGAAGACAATAACATATTGAAAAAGCATAGACAAACTAATTTGAATAGTTACCATAATCATTGTAAACATCCATCGTAACCCATTCATTATTGTTTGTGAATAAAAGTAGCACACCTTTGGTAAAGGCTTCCACTTTGATAGTGAATTTGGTTTACTATCTTTTGATTTTATAAACCCCGAGTGATTTGTCCCCAAGACCCCCGAGGGACCAAATCAATACATCAGAGTGCCTCTAATTTTGAGGAGACTTAAAGAGCTTCTTCAAAATAAGATAGATAGAAGCATTGGCACAATTAGCCAATGCAAGATTCTTATAATTAAGGAACAAAGTGGTCTCAAGGAAAGCATAAGAACAAATGGAATTTTTGAAAAGGCTGGAAGAAAGTACCTTAAGATCAAATGAAGAGCAAATATTGTGGGAAAACTAAGCAGAATGTTCATACTTCAAGAAGTTGACAGACTTGAAAGCAGAATTGTAGGCCCCTTAAATATAATAAAGAAAAATCTTCGATTGATAAAAGTTCTTCAAGTGACTAATATGTTGATTCAGGTGCTTCTCACCATTTCCATGGAGGAGGAATCATTGTGTGACTATTAGCATTTAAAGGAATGGTGATATTCAAAAATTGAACAAGAAGGGTCTTCCCACCAACGGATTCAAAGATTGACACACAAAGAAGAGTATATCAAGATGTTAAAAATTTACTATGTCTCAAAAGTGGATATAAACTTGTTCTTTGTATACCAACTATCTTGTGATTGTGTATGATGGTGGAATTAAATGGTGATCAAAATTTCATTGAAGACAAGAGAATAACTACAAGTTTGTTGATATAGGGATTGTGGCTAATGAGACCAAACCCAACAAGTTTGACAAATTTACAAATGAACCAAATAAGGAATGTAAGGTCTTGTTTGTTGAGAGCAGCAAACTAAGACACTATCATATGGGGCATCTGAACTATGGATCACTTCACTTCATGCATAATCAGGGTTTCTATATATATAGTGCTAAGAAAATTCTCACATCCATTAAAGAACACCATAGAAAGCTATGGGTCCATTTTCTAAAATTTAAGAAAGATGTTCTAAAGCAATTTTTTCCTTCAAAGTAATGGTTGAGAAGAATAAGTGTGAGTTAGGAATATGCAATCCTTGCCACAAGATCAATCATCATACCAATTACCACAAGAAAAAACAAAGTATGATATAAACACCTCATGAAGTGTCATAGCACACTTGCTTCATAATAAAAGAACTTAATACATTGGGTAACATACAAATAGTCAGCCTCATCCAAGGCATAATTTGTGGATGTGCCTACATAAATGTTGTACATTGATTAAAAACATACAGGGTTAAATCGTGATCATTGACCATGAAGCTCAAAAATAATACACTAAATCTAATATATATGGGAGACGTAATTGAAGGGCCATAGCCTTGATGAACATGCACAAGACACAACTCAAACTTAACACTTAACACCCTCACTTAAGATTGGCATAGGGAGTCTTAGTTGTCATTAACAAAAGACTCTCGATTGTGCCAACATCCCATATCCTAATCATCTCTCCAGAGCAAACAAATGGAACCTTCTACCAAAGGTTTGTTGAAGATATTTGTCATTTGCTTTGTAATCAAAGCATACTACACATATATCTCTCCATGTGCACTTGTTCACAAATCCAGTTTATGTTTAATTCAAAGTGTTTTGAACATTGATGCAAAACTGGATTTTCATTCATATTAATAGCACTCTAACTATAACCAAATTTTGTAGCATTCATCATGTGCAAAGACAAGCCCTAAAGTAGGTGAAGTAACCATTGCAACAAATGTTTGGCCTAACTTAAACTACAATATTTGCCTTTATAGAAGATTTTGAAACAACATTCTTCTTATTGTTCATCCATCTAGCCTTACACTAGTATCTCTCCCGTTCGCTCTTCTCCTTTGCATATTGCTTGATGTGGACTTGGCAATGTGCCTGTGAGTGTGCCCTTTTTGAAGTTTGGATGTGGATTATTTGTGGTTGGATCTTGTTTAGAGATATGAACTCGTGGTGTGTTGGACTTCTTCATGGTGATTTGGATTATGTTGTTGCAATGGCATACATGCTTGCTTTTGTTGTCTAGTTGTGAGAACCCAAATGTCCTATTGTGCTTGTGATTACGATTAGGCTGCAGTTGTCAAAATATTTTGATGTATTCAATGAAAAATTTAGAATGAACATATAGACCATTACAAGAGCTTCAAACTGAAGCAAATGTCTTCTAAAAATAGAAGTCTAAAATAAAGTAATAAATAAAACTCCTAAATGACCATTAATAGAAGAATCTAAAAAGCTAGCTAAAAAGAATGAACTATTCTAATACCCTCCCTTAATGGTCATTCTATCAACTACACCAAGTTGCCCCATAAACTTGACAAACTTTTTCTGGACTCAGAGATTTGGTGAGGATATATGCAGTCTAGTCCTCAATGGGAATATACTACCAAAACATTGATCCATCTTCGTCAAGCTTCTGGGTGAAATGACAATGAAGGTCAACAAGCTTCGTATGTTCATGGGAGACTGGATTTTTGGCAAGCTTCATAACACCTTGATTATTAGAGAACAAAGGAGTAGGTCCTGCTTGTGACATGTGCATGTCACCAAGCATCCTTCAAAGCCAAATTGCCTCACAAGTTGCCTTAACAACTCACCGATATTCTACTTCAGTTGAGGAGAGAGTGATTTCTTGTTGCTTCTTGCTGGTCCATGTGACTGCACCTGTGCCCAAACTGAAAACATACCCAGAAGTAGATTTTTTGTAATCAACACAACCAGCCCAATCTGAGTTTGTAAAACCAACAAGCCTAAGATTTGTGTTTTTGCTATACAAAATGCCAAAGTCAAGAATGCCCTTCACATATCTCAGCACACGCTTCGCTGCAACCAAATGTTCATCTTTTGGGGCTATCATGAAGCGAGAGATGTAGCTCACAACATAGTTGTTGTCAATCCCAGTGGCAGTGAGATAGATGAGGCTGCCCACTAGTTGCCTAAATCTTGATTCATCCATGACTGGTGAATCCGACTGGCTAAAAGTTTCAGCCCTTTCCCCATAAGTGTAGATGCAAGTTTACAATCATGCATCTAAAACTTATCTGGCAGACTATTGACATATTTTGACTGAGAAATGAATATGTTGCTATCTGTTTGCCAAACCTCTACACCAAGACAATAATGGAGAAGTCCCAAATCCGTCACATCAAAAGTTTGGCACAAATTTTGTTTCGCCTGCTCGACCAAATGTTCTGCACTATCAATAATGATCAAATCATCAACATAGATGACAAGAAGAAGAATCTCACCACTAGCATGCTTGACATACAAATTGGGATCAGGAGTCTGTTGAAACTCTTGATCAATCAAATACTTATCAATCCTCATGTACCATGCATGAGACTGGTTGATGCCATAGACTGCTTTCACTAGTTTGCATACTTGGTATTCTTTACCGACAACCTTGAAACCTGACGGTTGTGTCATGTAGACTTCTTCCTGCAAATCACCATTAAGGAAAGCGCTCGTGACATCCATCTGATGGACTTTACATCCAAACTAAGCTGAAAAAGAGAGGACAAGTCGAATGGTACTCATTTTGGTTGTGGGAGCAAATGTCTCCTCATAGTCGATGCCCTCCTTCTATGAAAACCCTTTAGTTACCAATCGAGCCTTGTACTTATCAAGAGTTCCATCAGCATTATACTTGACTTTATACACCCATTTGCAGCCAATGGACTTCTTCCCTGATGGAAGATCTGACAACACCCAAGTGTTGTTTTTCAAGAGACTCTGATGTTCATTTGCCATAGCTTGTTCCCACTCAGGTATACCTTTAGCCTCTGAAAATGTTTGGGGCTCATAAATACTATGAATGTTCTGATTGGGTAAAAACAGGATTTGAAAGGTCCTGAAACCTTGTACAAAAAGATCAGAGAATAAGCATTACTGATCAAGCCCAAAAGTAGAACTACATCTGATTAAAACATAGGCCCACGGCCCTACAAGGAAAAGTAGAGAAAGACAGCAAAACGGAACCAAACAGGAGAAAACAGAGACAGCAAAAAAGGACAAGGCAACAACTAGCAGATATCCTTCGGTTCTTTAGCCTGGACAACTAAGAGCTCCATGTTGCCCACAGAGACCTTCAAATACTCCAAGTCAGCATCTTTCTTTTTAGTACTGGTGCGAGTTCTGATTCCACGCCCTGTACTCTTCTTGGTCTCCTTAGTGTCCTCACCCCTATTGTTCTCAAGCTTCTCAACCAAGTTCTTGTTATGGTCCGCAGAAGCTTTCAAGATGTGGAAGTTTTGTTCACTGATTTTCTTTAGTGTACCCTCCAGCTTCTCCACTTTGCTTTCCAGACTAGTAATTTTGGCTTCGTGGCGTTTGCTTTCAAATTCCTTGCTCAAGTTATTCAGTTTCTCTTTCATTGCAAGCACAGTACCACCAAGCTCCCCGAAGGACTCACCTTTGCGAATAGCTTCCATTCATTCAAGCAAGTGGCCACGGGTTTGTCACCAAAGGACGCCTTTCTTATAATGTTCACAATCTTACCCTGCTCCTTGAGGTCAGCCTTTATTTTTTCATTGTCCTACGCGATGGTGGCCAGAAAACGACCAAAAGAAAGAATGCCATCTTTTTGTTCCTGCCCGATGTGGATACCATCATTCTTGTTAGCAGGGTTATCTCTCACCTGATTAGTACCATTCATTAAATACTGTGAATGTTGGCAATAAGAGCAAATTTGTTTTTGTTACGCTACTTGCTCTTATTCCTAGTTGATCTACCCTCAATAAGTTCATCATCATGAAGATCACTAAAGGTTTTGGCCCACCAGTTAGGTCAAAGAGTAGAACCAACATCCATTGTAGGAGGAACAACACCTAGGATCTCTGGATGCAAATCCGAAATGTCCTGAGGAAAGATGGGTGGCACAATGTCATACTTGGGAGACTCCACAGCTATAGAATCCCTCCCATCAGGTGAGCCGAATAGAAGTCAAACACCCAACTTTGTAGCCTGGGGAGGCTGATCCTCAAGGCTCAAAACAAGAGAAAGCTGAAAAGGCCCTCATTCCTCATCAAACACCACATATCAACTGAATGTGAAACGATCAGTGTCAACATCAATCAGCCAATAAGCCTTATATGTATCACTGAAGCTTGTGAACATCAATTTCTAACTCTTAGAATCAAGTTTGGTGTGTTTGGCATCTAGAATCCAAACATAAGTTGTACAGCCAAAAACCTTCAAATGACTGATTTTGGGCTTCTATCCAGACCAAGCTTCCTCTGGGGTCGTCTCTCAAAAGCCTGTGTGGGGGGACCGGTTCAGAAGATAAATTGCAATATAGACTCTGCTACCGCCCGAAACTTTTTTGTAACATTTCTATGCTCCAACATAAATCAAGCCATCTCAGTGATTGTACGGTTCCTACACTCAACAACATTGTTAGCTAATCCTGGACTCAACTACATTGTTAGCTAAGGGGTGTAAGGTGTGGTAAGCTAATGCTTAATGCCATGTGATGCACAGAAGTTGGAGAAATCAGAAGAAAGAAATTCCCACCATTGTTGGATTGAAGAGTGATAATCTAACAGCCTGACTCTTTTTCCACTAAGGCCTTAAACTTTTGAAACATGTTGAACACCTTTGATTTACGTTGAAAAAAAAGCACCCACATTTTTCTATTGAAATCATCAACAAATAACAAAAAGTACCTACATCCAGTGACTGGTGGAGCGTACATGGCATAGTTGCAAAACTCACCGAGTGTCGAGTACTCGCCGAGTTTTTTAGCTCTGCAAGTTTTTCCAAGAAAAACTCCCCAAGTTTTTCCCAAAAACTTGGCGAGGCGTTTCTATTCCAGCGTTAACAACAAAAAAACACCAATTTCATTCTATTTTCTCATTTGCAACGGTTTGTTTAGTGAGTGAAGGGGTTTGTTGAGCAAAGTATTGCAGGCGGATTTAAGTGGATTTCAACCGGTTTTTCAAGAAAAATCACATTCCCAGGTAGGTTTGCTGAGTTTGTTTTTATCTTTTTTAAAAACATTATATTCTTTTTTTGTTGCTTCTAAATGAATACAAAATCATTCCTAAGTAGTTAGAAATGATTTTAAATCATTAGAAGAAGATTCAACACTAATTTTGACAAGTTTTGTTGAATCTATCACTATTTTTTTTTTTAAGAATATCTAGTTTGTTTTAAAATATCAAACCCTAGCAGTTTGTTTAGCTTTTTTGAAACTTTGAATGATGTCTAAAAATATTGAAAGTTTGAAAGTTGAAACTAATTTAGATAGTTTCTAACTTTGTTTAATTCTTTAACTAAAATATTTATTTTGTGTTTTTAAATTCTATGTGTAGGGCAGCAGTTAACCATTAAATCAACATGGCAAATTCACAAGAAGTGTGGCCACTAACACCATGCCCCTCTGGATATATAGGCACCCAGCCTAAAAATGCTAGAGATAAGACATGGAGGTATGCCTATGAAGCACCAGATGAGCCAAGGAAGGTAATTTGCTTAAGATGTGAGAGTAATTTCTGGAGGCATAAACCGCCTCAAATACCACCTTGCAGGCATTAGGAAGCATGATGCAAATCCATGTGACAAAAATACAGAAGAGATACAAAGATTTGTTAATTCCATACTTGCAGTCGGGGAATAGAAAAATTTGCAAAGGGAGAGGGAAAGATTAGCTATGAGGGCAGCCATAGCTGAAATTCAATGTGCTCCTATTGACATTGAAGAAAAAGAAGCACTCGAGAGCATAGTAGGCTCTCTTCGTGCCCTGCGCATCTGCAAACAGAGTGCCTCCTCTTCTACTGTTTTTGCTTCCTCTAGTAGAGTACCTGCTTCTTCATCACCATTAGCATCAAGGATACGCAATTATTTTGTGCACAGGAACACACCTGGAGCACAACCATCATTAGAGGTCACTGGATGAAACAAGGAGGCACATGAGAAAACGGATATTGTTGCTGCTGATTTTTGGTATTTCAACATCTCATTGCGTGTGGTTGAGAGTCCCTATTGGCTAAATTTGATGACCGCAATGACAGTTTCAGGAAAAGGGTACAAGGCCCCTTCTCGCAAGGATTTGAGTGAGGTTAGTAAATAATCGGAATCCACTTGATTTCATTTTAAATTTTAATTGATTTTTCTTGTTTATGAAATCAAAATTGTGTACTAAGACTTGATTTCACTTTGATTTTGTAGATTACTCGTAAATGTTGTTGATAGGGGAAGAGCAGTGGTGGAGGACCAAAAAAAAGAGCGGAGTAAATTTAGGTGCACCATTCTTTCTGATCGGTGTACAGAGATGGAAAAAATCGAACCATTATTAATTTTTTGGTTGCTTGCAAGGACAATGAGGTGTTTTGGAAATCGATTGATGCCTCCAGCAAGATAAAAAAATGCAGAAACACAGGCATTAAGGTTGGAGAATGTTGTCATGGAGGTGGGAATAGAGAATGTGGTGCAAATCATCACAGATAATGCGGCAACATGTGTCAGCAGGTAATTTTATGTTGCATATGATTAAATATTAATAAGTGATATTTAATTTAGTTTTGAGGTGAAATATGGAAACTAATTATTGATTATCTTTACTAATATGCCAGGTAAAATCTTCCAAGAGAGGCACCCCACTCTTTTTTGGACACCTTGTGCACCACATGTCCTTGACCTTCTTTTAGAGGACATAGGAAAACTTGATTGGGTGACTCTAATTGTGGAAGATGCAAGGTGGATCACAAAGTATATCTACAATCACCCTTGGGTTCTGAGTTTGATGAGAGAGCACAATAATGGGAGAGGTTTGGTGAGACCCGCTGTCACAAGGTTTGCAACAATTTTCTTGACGTTGCAAAGCATTCTTGGTACATTGGCTTCTTTAAAATAGATGTTTGTTAGTCAACGATAGCTTGACTCAAATTATCCAAAGAAGGCTGAAGGAGAGGTTGTCGTGCACATAGTCTTTGACCACAATTTTTTGCAAAAGGCTTCTAAGATTGTGAAGGTAACTTCAAAACTTGAATTTTTAATTATTCTTGATTGAAGTCTCTCGTTATTAATTTGTAACTTACTAAGTTAGTAACTTTATTAATTAATCTTTTTGTAATCTAATTTGTATTTTTTAAATTTCAATTGTAGGTGTCTGAGCCCCTAGTTAGAGTTCTACGCTTGGTTGATGGGGATCAAACCCCAATGGGGTACCTTTATGAGGCAATGGATAGAGCCAAAGAGTCTATTAAAAAATACTACAAGGGGGATAGACTCAAATATGATCCCATTTGGGAAATTATTGATAAGAGGTGGAACAATCAGCTCCACCAACCCATTCATGCAGCAGGGTACTTCCTCAACCCCCATTTCAGGTATGATGATTCTTATTTAGATTTTACTAAGACTTGATTTCACTTTGTTTTTGTAGGTTGTGTACTAAGACTTGATTCACTTTGTATTTGTTTCAACTTTCAGGTACGATGATTCTTTTTCAGATCCTAATGGAGAGGTCGTGGAGGGCCTCTCTCTATGCATTCAAAGGATGATACCCGATGTCCTCGAGAGAGACCTTGTTGTGACCGAACAACAAATGTATGTGGAATCAAGGGGTAATTTATTCTTTTCAGTGCTGGCAAAGGGAGCAAGAGGCACTCAAACCCCAAGTAAAACATTTGTAATTTTGCCATTTAATAAATTATGTTTTCGCTTCTCTTTGCTTTCTAACTTCTCAATATTTTATTTTGCAAATGCTTGGTGGCAAAGTTGGTGTGGAAATACCCCACATCTAAAGAAATTTGCTCTCAGAATCTTATGCCATCCTTGTAGCTCATCCCATTGTGAGCGCAATTGGAGCTTATTTGAGTCCATCCACACAAAGAAGAGAAGCAAGTTATTCCAAAAACGCCTCAATGACCTTGTTTATGGGAAATATAATCTTAAGTTGCGCATAAGAAAGGCACAGGAATCACCAATTTGTCCAATTGATTTGGACGATATAGATCCTTACAGTGATTGGACGGCACAGGAGCAGCCTCCATTGTTTACAAAGGATTACATCATAGATTTGGAGAGGCAGGCTATGGAGGAGGAGGGTGGATTTGGTTTCACATTGGATGACATTGAGGAGTTAGATGAGGAGTCATTGCCAGTGCGAGGAGGAGCTACATCTAGGATGGAGAGCGAGCCACACACATCATCAGAGATACCGAGCAAGGAGGCATAATCATGTCTGGTGCAGGGTTCTACTACTAGGACTAGACCCTCTAGTTCCTCTCCCATATTTGCTAGTAGAGCTGGGAAGAGGAAGATGTAATTGTAATGATGTATTTACTTCTAATTTTATAGAAACTATTTAGTACTATTTTTCTTCTAGGCTTCTAGCCATCAGCATTCCGCATGAGAATGCGATTTTGTACCCACTTTGCATGTATATATATCTAAACTCAACTTGGTTCTTTTGTGTTCTCATTACTTAACTCATTGGATGCATTTTCTCATTGAATTTTGCAAAAAAAATGCATTTTTTTGTACCCACTTTGCATTTATATATATCTAAACTCAACTTGGTTCTTTTGTGTTCTCATTACTTAACTCATTGGATGCATTTTCTCATTGAATTTTGCAAAAAAAATGCATTTCTAATTAAAATTAAGCTATTTTTTAAGTTGTCGAGTTTTTCCCGATTTTTTTTCAGGCCTTGGCGAGTTTTGTCGAGTCCGAGTTTTTCAAATATGGTTCATGGTTCGACAATATCTGCATGAACCAACTGCAAGACCTTGGATGCCCTCCAAGTGTAGCCATTTGAAAACGAAGTGTGGTGTTTCTTTCCAGCCTGACAAGCTCCGCAAACTCCATGATTTTGTGTCTGAATCTCGGGTAATCCAACAACCAAACCCTCCCGAAGTAACAGAGAAAGATAATGAATATTCAAGTGCCCATATTGTTGATGCCAAAGATTATTGATGGAAGTACTTGTGGCTATCATGGCCTACTCTTGAGAAGCACCTGTATCAACAAGTTTATAGAAACCATGTTCCTCAAGACCGATAGAAACTGTAATGTGAGACTCCCTGTCAACAATGCTACACTTGTGTGAACTGAAGACGACATCCAACTGTGGAGAATGAAACATAATCTGACTGACTGATAGCATAATGAGCTCCATAACTGGAACAAAGTATAGATTGACAAATAGCAAAAATATCTTCCTCCAAATGAAATCTGAACATTGCCCTTCCGACAACAATATGCTCCTCGCCTCCTTCAAAGATCATTGAATCTATGAAAGGCGTGAACTCTATGAAACAATCCCGACAATGTGTGAAATGTTGAGAGGCACCAGAGTCAATGTACCAGGCAGATGATTTCTCGTGATCGGATGGGCATGTAGCCATGAACGCATAAGAGGCAAACTCCTTTGATCAGAATGTGTAGCAGCATGGTCGTTTTATTGAGACCCTCCCTGTTTAGATTGCTTGAACACCAACTGATTCTTGCAATCTTTCTGCATATGGCCAAACTTGTGACAGTAGTTGCACTAGATACTTTTCTTCTTGGAAGAAACCTGAGGTTGTCCTCGCTCTTCCTACTAGGACTAAGGTTTACCTTTACTCTTATTTGAGGATTTAACTGTGAAGGCCAGTTTCTTGGAAGAAACCTGAGGTTGTCCTTGCCCTTCCTACTAGGACTAAGGTTTACCTTTACTCTTATTTGAGGCTTTAACTGTGAAGGCCAATTGTTCAGTAAAGGACGAACTAGCATTGCTTCCAAACTGTTGTTTCCATCTTTCTCATTGTAGAAGTTTGTTGCACAGATCAATAAACTTCAGACCAACACTAGTAGAGGTGATATTGAGCATTTCAATGAAATGCTTGTAAGATCAGGGCAGACTTTTCAGTGTGATCACTACCATATCTTCTTCCTCCATCTTGCGGCCAATAGCCTCCAGCTAGTCACATGTCCTTGATCTTTGTAAGATGTACCTAGAGAGACATCTTCTCATCCATCATGATAGAAAACAGCACATTCTTCATAAAGAAAGCTCGGCTCTTGTCAGACGTTTCATGAAGATCCTTCAAGAGTTCTCAGATCTCTTTAGCTGTTTTGCCAAACAGCACCTGAGGAAGTTGATCATCAGTAACAAAAAGTTTGATAAGCATCATGGCTTCCCAATTTGCGCTCATCAAATTTATCTTGGTCCGTTCCAGCTGTTGTAGGACGTGTTTCCGTACCGAGAACAATCTTCTCAAGGCATCAATATTCAAATATCGTCATGTGCTGCTTCCATGTGTTGAAGTTGCAACTGTCGAACTTTATAATTGACGAGGCTATATAGGTGGGAATACTAATTGGGACAGATTAAAAGTACCAGCTGAATATACTATCGAAGGTTCCAATCTTTCCATTGTTTCAGATTAATATTTGTTAGGTTTCGCTTTTGACGGGATGTCTTCTTCTGGTGCAATGGTTGTAATTTGTCCTTGTATGAACTGCTGAAAGGCTGAGAAAGGGCTCTTAGATTGTTTTGATTGCCTTTAGCATTGCATTCATCTCCAATGTACCTGCTAAAAGTTGGCGACACTCTGAAATTATCAGGTCCGCCTGGATGTTAGTTTCCGGACTTGTTTAAATAGAGCATTTTCATAATTACGGGTGCAGTTCTCAGGCTGGTGAAAATCTGAATGTCAGGTAAGGGTAGATGCGGTAGTTACCAGAAACGGGAATTGTTCAAAGACGAAACTGGGAGCTGGACGTTTTGTGTCCCACTATTTGGCATATGTTACCTTGTTGTTCTTGATTATGGGAGTCAGACCAGGAGCGTTTCTTTCAATGATATCAGACTGTGACTTTATGCAAGCTGGAAGATTTACCAAATCACTGATGCTATTGGAGTAAAGAAGACATTGGGGAAACCTGGTGATTTTCTCCCTTATGTGTGAATGCTGTGTCAAATATGTGGAGATTTCTGAGTGTGTTTTCTGGTTTTGAGGTAGATAAACTTATTGTACTGAGCAATTGAAGGGAGGTCAGGAATTTCCAGCCAGCCACCAATATTGCAATATCGGGTGGTTGGTTGCTGCTTTGAAGATTTCATTAGAGACTCTGCCTTCCGTGTGCTGGGGAGTTGATTCAGAGAATACAAACTCAGAATAAATATAGTCGTGACTCATTAAGTTGGACTTGATTAAGCTAGGGAGTTTTGGTGTAGTGCAGACTAGAAACCGACGTGTTCAGCCAATACTCTGCTATTAGTTTCCGGACTTGGTATTGGATAAAAGTTTGTTGATTCTGATAGCTGCTACTTCGATCAGCGATTTCAAGGAATTTTCAATTCATATATTGTATCTGATGGAAGTGGGAATTCTGAGCTTGTGTGGCTGTTAAAGATTCCAGATTGATTGAGTTATCAAATAGATCGGGAATCAATTCAAACTTCATACTTACACTAATCTGTTCTATATAATGAATGTAAAGGTCATAGGAATTAAAAGCTTTCAGAAGCTAAAATCTCTGAACTGTGTAGCAGAAATTAAAATATAGAGTTTTCACTCTTACTATTGAAAATTTGGCTTCATATGTTAATGAGATTCCGTACAAGGTTGTTCAATATAAATTATCCAAAACACACACATTATTTCTGCCATGATTCAGAGAACAAAACAGTCCTATGTCTGTTATTTACAATAGAAACGAAAAGGGAAAAAATTGGGGTGAGATTTGGGGTAGCATCTTACAATGAGAACCGGGCATGTGGGTACAAACAAAAAAAATTTGCCCTTGGGTACATGTGTGTGTGTGTGTGTGTGTGTGTGTGTGCAAAGAAATATAAAGAATTGCAAAACTGAATACATTTGATAGTATGATACTTCATCATTGATCAATGCCAAATGCCAAAATGGTAGTGATAAAGACAAATATTAAATGTCGATTGATAGTTACATATTTAATATTTATCTTTATCAATTGGCATTTAATAGTGATAATTTTAGCTGACTAAGTTCTTGATTCTGATCTCCGCTCCCAAACCCCTCTTTGTAATTAAACAACATCTCTTTTTGTTACTTTTATATGCTCAACACCATTGGGTATGCCTGGGTACGCCCAGGTACGTACCTGGGTGTACCCAAACTCTCGGGTACATACATGGGCATACCCAAACTCCCAGGTACATACCCAAGCGTACCCCTGGGCAAACCCTTACACGGGCGTACCTGGTACGGATGCGGGATACCTTAAGGGTGTACTCGGTAACTAAGTTTGAGGGTTACTTGGAAGCCGAATCCAGTGAAATGATATAACTATAAATATCAAGTTACATGAAAAGTTACCCATGAAATTTACATAGCCGAAACATAAGAAAGCCATCAGAAATGCCAACGAAGAATTCAAGTACACCAAAGATGTAGTCCAATAATCCATACAGTAACCAGATATTATTTACTACTTATGGAAATTAAATTCCAAGCTATTAGATCCCTTCTAAACCATGACAATTTGAATCCTTCTAAAGATAACAGGAACAGGTTATTTGTTTCTTGATATGACTCGTGATTATTTATAAAACATAAACAAATATATCATAATATTGGCAGGTGAATGTAGATGGTATATAACATTCAGAATCAATAACTACAGAACTACAGAAACTTAATAAGTTAATATTGGTAGAATTGCCTTAATGGAACAAAACACCATCTTTATCAGAAACAGCAAAGCAAGCTAGTACATAATTTCCAAGACTTCCAAAAACAAAATCAAATATACCTCCATGAGTTGGAAACTTTTTTAGTATAGAATCAGCAGCTTTAAGACCCTTCTTATATTGTTTCGTTTCATAAGATTTCTGCAAACAATCAAAATGAAAACTCCATTACATTACTAAGCATAGAGTTCTTGACAACATCAGTATATTTGAATTTTTATTGTGTACACTAATGGTCGAAATTAACACGGAGAGAGAGAGAGAGAGAGAAGATATATAACAATTAAAAAGTGCTTAAGCTGAGGTGTATTTGGATGCTGAGAAAGTTAACATAACTTAAATAGCAATCCCCTTAAATCATAACTCACAACTTCCTCTATTTCTTGGACCAATCAGGTGGCAGAAAAGTACGTAAAACCCTTACATGTCACAATCCCAATTGCAGCATGCCAAAATCAACAATTAATAAAGTAAAGTGAACATTAAATTTAGACATGCAATTACGGAGAAAACAAAAAAGAAAGTAATTATATTATATTAGTTCCTACAAATGGATGCTGTACATCACTGGTACTTAAAAATGCAACTTACAAAGGAAGTAAGCTAAAAAAGGTAATAACTAATACCAAAAGGTTGGAAGACCCTAAACAAAGACAATGAATCTTATTATTTCTCAATGGCATGGCTTTAGAATTATTTCTAATTACTAGCAAGATACGGAAATTGCAATAGATTCTACAACTTTTGAATTAATCAATGTATACTGCCATTAAACCAATTGCTTTTAGCTCCTCAAACAATCTACGGTTCCACCACTAAAGCTGCAATTATCATAAATAAAAGAGTAACAGGAGAAAATTAAACAACAGAAAAGCAAAATATGCCCTGTTTTGATTTGATAGCAACAACATCATCATCCTCTCCTCTGTGTGCTTTATAAGATAAAGTAATACTATAGTCATGCACAGTTCAGAGTCTATCTCACAACAATGAGGATTTGCATAATATTACTTTGAGGGGCACCCCTACCACTCCGATTTATTCTCCAAGGTGAGCACCAATGATCTTGAAAATAAATATATATAGGCAAACAGATACACAGATAATTACAATGTCTGACAGATGGATAATCAACTTCAAGCAAATGGATCAGAGGATTGCTAGAGAATATAGTATAAAGAAAGAATAAAAATTATATAATATATATTAATTTTTGTGAACAAACAAGCTATTTATAAATGGGACTTGGAAAAACATCAAGCTACAATAACCAAGAAGAATGTCAACAACCTCCAAGAGATTAAAAGGTAGACAGTACTAAACATTCCAAGACCTTGATCAGAAGAGTTGAACACAAAAGAAGGAAATCTTAGACATGGCAGAAAAGACAAAAACATATGATACAAGTAGAAAAAACACATGACAGGAAGGTCCCCCAACAAAACCATGTGAAAGGCTGGAGGTCAAAATATGTCTGCATAAAGGAATAAGCTAAGAAGCAAAAACTCCTGAAAAAGGTAGCAAAACCACCCTCCACTTATGGTATTAAATTGCTATCTATTCAAGCAATGGTGAAAGAGAAGCATCATAGAGATCCATGTTTTTGAACAGCTGAAAGGCATTTAAAATTTTTAAAACTTAAAATACATTCATGATAGATGCTACACATCCGTAGTGCAGTCAATGTTTAAACCCTTATAAGATATTTGTCGATATTGTCTGATATTAGAAGATGAGCACATTTTGTTACTTTTGTTGCTCACATGATAAATACAGTAGCATTTTAATCAAAACAAACAGTTGTTCATTGATCATTCTCTAATATAACTAGCAGAGGGCCATACATACATAATCTCAACATGACAAATGAATGCCACTTCATAAAGCCTTTACACCCACGACATAAATTATTTAAGACATGTTAGTAATTTGCCAACAGGTCTTTCCTCTTTGCAGCAATCCTTCAAGAAATTGCCTTGGGAGCCAATGTCTAATGGAGTGTCATTGTGGTCCATGTTGCTATGGGCATATGTTGTAGTTATCATTTGAAAATGGGCCTGAATAGAGGTACAATTTCCAAATAAGACACGGAGAAGAACTACATTTATAAAGAAAAATATATAGGGATTCAACTGCATAATTTTTGAGTCAAACTCGTTGACCCATATTTCATGAGTATTGATTCACACAAACCCATCTCTCATGAGAATGAATGGTCCACTTAGCACTCATTGCATCTAGGTGATGCTCATAGGGGAGAAGCATTGAGACTCCCCCCAGGAGGTCACCCATCTTAGTACCCTTTATGGTGGTTTTTAGGGTTGACACAGTCATTTAAGTATAAATGGGGAAGAGACCTCATTTTGTGCTAATTCAGATTATTCTTTCCTTCATACAAAGTGACTCTAGTAACCCTATCACTACCTACATATCTTGGTGTTCTATTCTGTCTTAAAATATTTGAGTGCATCTTGTTCAATTTGTTTCGAGAGAGTCAGTCTACACCCCACATCATATTATGATATGGTGTGGGTATGCAGATGTGTGGGGGTCATCAAAAAAACCACATGATGAGATTCTATGTGAAGAATTTTCAAAATACTTGGTGATCATGTCCCAATGTTAAATATTTTGTATAAATCACACAATATGAGAACTTCAAAATGCAGAAAAACAAACACAGATAATTACACCTTGAAATCTGTTTTTTATTCCTTTGAAAAACTTACAAGGAAACCTCCACAATTGATACAACTCCAAGCTGCATAGAAATAAATAACATGAACTATGATGTTACATACAATTTTTCAGTCCTCCAAAAAACATAGTCTTCCATTCCTTCAAAAGACAATCAGTATATTGAACTTCTATCTTGCTCCTATCTTTATCCTAATTGAGCTAAAAAACCCACCTCCCAAAAATCAGCTTTATTTACAAAAGGCATATTTATAACTTATAAGGACATGATGGAGAATAAGACTAAGTCATTAGTGATTATCTCCAATTTATTAGACTTATTTAGCTAAATAAAAGACTTTCACTTTAATCCTAAAAAGTGAAATGCAAAATTGACTAACTTGAACCACAAACTTTTCCCCACATGTTCCACTGAACCTATGCAGAAGTTCCTATCCGAGATAAAAACTCAACACTTTGGAGACAGAAGTTGTAGAGATTGAAACACAAAGCAAAAAGTCTTGAAAGTGGTAGCAAAATAACAACTTACAAATTCAGTGTGAATGGGTAAATGCATGTGGGACATTAAGGTCCACTTTTTATGTCGAATAATGGTGACAAATAAAACAAACGCATCCAATATTATGAATTGAAAATTTCCAAGAATGATAGCATATGAAAATGGAAAAGATCAGACAACTGCAGGCCAATCATCTCTACAGACAATGACAATTAAGATGAGAGCAAATACCTATGAATAGCACAAAGTCACAAACCATCTAAAAATGGATCCAATATGCATATGGAGCTATTAAAAGACTCAAGGTGCCAATTCCACCACAACATGAGTAATAGCTTAGGGAATGTCAATCTCAATCTTTGCATATGCATCAACTCAATGTTAACGTGTGCTAATTTAGTCAATCCTACACTAATTTCAAACAAAATAGGGTCTTTTCTAGTTGTTCCCACAAAGGACACTTTGGTGTAGCAGATTACATCCTAACAATTTTCTCTTACTTCATTCATAAGACAAAACTGTTGATAAACGCATTTTAGTACTATTTCCTATCTTATACTACCTTGCTATTGATTGCAATTTTGATTCGTCACTTCAACTGACATCATGCAAAACTCCATCTCACAAAAGTTAGTCTGGAGAAAATTGCAAACACTTCCATCCCAAATTCAAATTTCGCAAGGCACACAATCTGCATTTTTCCAAACCAATCACAAAGCATGCTGGCTCCTTATTAAATGAAAGACACACAAGTTCCTCTAGACAATGAGGAGCTACTCATTCATGCGGTTAGCATTTATATGCTTGCAGTATTACTTATAAGTAATCATGACCCACTGGATTTGCCATGGTGTTGTCCAAGTCTTCCAAATAGCATCTTTGAGTTTTATTAATCTCTCTTTTCTTGGCCTCATATTTTCTTTTAGAGAGAGAAAAAACAGCTTAGAGGATAACAAAAGACTTCTAGTTCAGATTTAGGTTATTCCACTTTTAGCTACTTTAAAGTTTCACCTCAAACAGATTTATTTTTACATTTCAATTTTGAAAATTGAACCTAATAAGATTTTTTGGTGTAAAATACAAGCCTGCTCCCTTATGAGTATCATGTGCTCTACAACAGGACGAACTAGTATTTTAGGTCCAGGTATATGTTTTTTACATACTCTCGGATGTAAAAGTGAGATTTTTTTAAAACACTCTGCTTCTTTTTTCTAATTGCAATTTTGTTGTGTAATATATATATAATTATTTCTACATTTTATACTTGACATCAAATATCAAAATCAGTACTTTCTCTAATTTTACTAGTATAACACCATTTTTTCATTTTAATTTTAAACCTAGGTGATTGAAATCATTTTACACTTTTCTCACACCGTGTCAATGCAATGTAAATGGAATGATACTAAAATTTGCATATAAAACTTCATAATGCCTCATTTGCAGTCAACATAAGTGGGTGTGCAATGCATCACCATTCACTTATATGATTCAACTAGATATCAACACTGCATTTACCAAAATCCACTCAAGTATGCTATTCTAGTGACACTAAACTCAAACATAATGGTTAGCATAGTAACGAGTTGCAAAAATGAAGAGAACATTTGCTTTAAATTTATCGAGCACGAAACAGGCCATCTTACTAATAACATCACTAAATTCATTGAATAAATATCTCATAGTTTTACTTCCATCTGGATCTCACTTATGATACACTTTATTTATAAATCAACCAATGCAAAATGTTACCAATCATATTACCATTGTGATTGACAATATATCCTAGACAAAACAATGCAACTAAACCAATCAATAGCAATATAACAAGAGACTGAAATTTCATGGCAATAAAACAATCAACTTCCTCAAGAGGAACAGTTTGCTGTAAAAATTGAGGACCCTAGAAAATAATCCTCTATGACCTACTGTTGCTTAACATACTTTTCTATAGTCTGTAGGATACTCCTTTTCTAAAGGCTTTTTTCAATTGAAACAAGAGATGAACATCATTTCAGTAACAAGGATTTACAAAGGTATAACTGGCGGTATTGTGATCTTCCAGATAGAGCATAACGATATACAGAGAAAAATTAAAACAATAAATAGGGCATAGTCAGGACCTAAACAACTCATTTGCAATAGATCTGCTGGTGTTAAGAAAGGATATCCTCTTTCATGCAAGTCATTTAATCTATATATAGATAAACCTAAATATCATCTCAAAGATAGCTATGTGCCTCATGAAGCTATTGCAGTCACTGGCATGTAACAATGGATAACAACATACCACACGTAGATGTCTCAAGGATTTGTGTTACACCGAAAAGCTTACTACAAGATACCTACTGAAACCATAGTCCTGACTCCTCTATATTAAAAAACAAGCGGTTGATGATTGAAGAATGTAACTTTGTCAAAACCATCTCAATAAACTTAGACTACAAGAAATGGATAAGTTTTGGGGGGTAAAAAGACAAAAATCTTGTTTCCATGGTCAATAAAAATTCATCCAAATCTCAGGATGCAATTTTACAAATTTACAATTTATTATATAGAGATGATAAGTAATCTTGAAATTTTAACAACTACGACTTCTCTTACAGGAGAAAATAAAAAAGGCAAGCTCTATGATGAAGAAAGCAATATGCAAATGAGGGCAATTTTTTAGAAATCAAAGGCATAGAAAACAAACAAGGACGGAGTGGCAGATAATAGTATTCAAGGAGAGATAGATGCTCTAGTATATTGAATGGCACATACAGTCAACATCCAAGGAACAATCCCAAAGAAAATGCTAAGATGCATGTGTGTGTTATGTGTACCAGGCTTATGTCCGTTAGTTGAGTTGGAAAGCAATGTTTCAACATTGAATTTGATAAATATTAAAGACAATTATCTCAGAACTAAAAGAGTCACTAAAAAGTTAATTAAAAAAGATGTTGAATAAAGTAATGTCTGTTAGTTGCGTCCTGGACTTATGAATGTAAGTTGAATAGCAAAGCAATATTTCAATATTGAATTTGATTAAGATGAGCATCTCATATAATGTTAAAAGAACTGTTACTGTTTACTTATACAGCAGCAAGAAATATACCAATTAAAGATGTCTCCAAAACACTAAAATCCTAAATACATGGAGATAATAAATTACCAAAATATTTTAGTTTTTTGTAGAAACTTGATGTTGTTCATGGTTTGGTTGCATTTTGAGCAATTAAGATATATATAAATTGATAACAAAGGTGCTGGGAGAGCATGTATGCAATTGAACCCAATGTATACATTTACAGTCGATAAGACATCCATCATTCATCGGGGTGAAGTACTTCATAATATTGAATGAAGACTTTACAAATGTTCCATCTATAAATAATCTGGTGAAAGCAATGCAATCTCTGAATTAGTTATGGCTTTTAATAGCAACCAATAAAAGAATGTGAAGCTTATACCATCCATTTCAAGTTGCAAATATTCGCAACTAATACAAGGTGTATCATGGAGCCTTTTTAATATTTATCCCTACACTCTCTAATACCATTCCAAACTATGATTGTTAATCATACATCTCTACATAGACCACCTGTCCATTTGGCAATCCTTCAATTACTCGTATGTATTTTGTGCTTATGATGGTCAGAAGTGAGTTTAATATTGAATTTTTACATTCTGTTTTGTATTGCAAAAAAAAGACATCTTTCCACATATATTACTTACCTTCTAAAGAACAAGTACCATGTCTAGGCCAGACAACTATTTTTATTCTAAATAATAATACAATATAACCCTATATTTGGGGATCGATCGACATTCGTCCTGGCCCTTAAAACATTTACAAAGGAGGCAACCTGGTTGTGATACATTCAATGGTGTAAAGTAGGTCTGCAGAGAAAAATGTTATACGCTAACATTTGTAACACTTTCAATCAGGACATTTATGAGGATAAATATCATAATTTGTAGGAGAACTCATTTTCTTGAGGGTTCATGTTGATCTTACCCCGAAGATAAGTCCAAGGCATAAGCTATCAACATTTTACTTAAGCTACGATTTGCATTCATGGAGCTCTGTTACCAGAAAGAGATTACACAGATTCTGTTAATTAAAAAATCCACTACTTCAAAATTGCCATTTATTAGGCCATTTCTGGATAGTAAACAAAAAACATTAAAATGTGAAAACAATTAAAAACTAACTCCGCCCATTATCAAACAACCATCTCAAATCTGTCCCTAATGATTCTGTCTTCCGTTCTATAAATGTAGGGTCTACATTTAGATGTAATTATGTTCAACCAGTGTGTTTTAACTTTCAAGGGTTTCATATATTTTCTGCTGCACAAAATTTCTATCTGGTACCCACTAATTGTGCCTGGTAGTATGAAATTCTCCTTATAACCCAGTGATATATAATTTTTAATGCTTTATAAAAATCATCCACAATCTGATTATGATGCATCTCTTAGTAAGTGAATAATAAGAATGGATTGTACTTGTTTTTGAGCATGTTGGCAATTGAGTTTAACAATTTTTGTTAACTTTTAAAGAAAACTTATCATAAGAAATTCTCCTTGCAAAGCAGTGAACTTATTATTTTAATTGCATTATAAAAAATCATCTACAATCTGAATATGAATATATATCTTTGAAAGTGAATAAGTATGAACGGATTGTACTTTTTTTGTATGTTAAAGATTGAATTTTATTAATTTGTTTAAATGTAAAGAAAAAACTAAAACGTGTCTTGTCCCCAAAAGCTAAAACCTTGGAACCACATTTCACCATTCATTTTGAATTCTACTTTGTTTCCCATTTCTCATTTCCAGCAGCATGGCATTTATATCTTGCAGTTGAACTTGTTATCAAGTACGTTACATGTGCCGTCCCAGTGCCCTTGCAGGCCTCTGCTTGTCTACCTTGTCCTTTTAGAAAAAAATTCACACATGTTCCTGTTTCGATTGCATACAAGCTGTTGTAAACATTGACACTCACGATTTTAAAACTAGATTGTTTGGCAGAAAAGCAAACAATGTAGTGTCCAAGTTAAAAAGCAAGAATTTGTCTGTCGGATAGCAAAATGTTTCGGAGCTTAATCCCCTCACGGTGTCCTAACAGAAAGTTATGAGGAAACTTATCCTACGATGAGCTGTTTTTCAAACAGTGATCAACAAGTTTCTATCCGTGCAATCCACGACCAGAACAACTCGTCCCTTCTCTAAGAAACCCAACTTAAACTCCGAACTACAATAGAAAACAAGTAAACATCTATTCGTACACAAAGTACACTAAGTGTGCAAGGGTCCCGTAAACGTTGATACTTAACTACCCCAAGATCGCGAACTCATTTACATGAGGGTATCTATTCAGTTGACTTTGAATACAACCAGCATAATTTTCCGACAGAGGGAGTTAAATAGCCGATACTGAAACAGAGATGCTAGAAAGTATATGTAGAATCAATTTTTCCATAGGTACTTAAATAAACTATGCTGAGACAGAGAGAAATGGTATATATACAGTGAATAAATATGAATTCTGAACAAAGCCAAGTATATTAACATACCACGATAAGCTTAAAGAGATTACTCTCTTTAGTGGGTAGACCGGCCCCCATTTTCGCTAATTTGAGCACCAGAAACCCTCGTCTTTCTGTTTTCTTCCCGCAGCCAACAAATGGCTCCAAACCCTATCGCAATGAATTCTCTTTTCTCTTTTGCGTCCACCTTATTGCGTGCAGACAATAAGAAGAGCGACGAAATAGAGACAGAAGCCAAAAGATGTTTAGATGGAAGGAATTTGACAAGATGGAAGATGATACGAAGGTATGCGTCTTTCTTTTCAAAGGAATTTAATAATTGGGAAGACTGCTCTAGGGATTCTTTATATGTGGCTAAGTTCCTCTCGTCACAGAGGAGAGAATATAGCTATGTTTTTATGGTAAGCAACTCGACCTTGACTCCATATAGTGCTTTTAATTTTGCGAGAGGTCTGCAAAAGGTTTAACATAGATTTCACACCCTTTTCATGTTAATTGTTAAAATTATAAATTATGTCCTCCAAAGGTTTACAATAAAATATAATTGGTTGGCATATAGTTTTTGTATATAAATTTTATATTAACAATAGACAAAAATATCAAAATAGCATTTTTTAAAAGGATTAATTAGTGTTATTATTTTTATAGTATAGAGTGTATTTTTTCATAATAGTTGAAAGTGTCTTTAAGAATTAATTAGTGATATTAATGAAATACAGTTGAAACTTTAGGAAGATTCTAACATATGAATGGAGATATTTTGAGCAAATAAACAGATTTCTAAACGATTATATGTATATTGTCTATGATATTTTCTTTATATATGCATTGGCATTTGAAGGGCAACTTTAAATGGATGATGCCAAGTAAATTTTACTTGACAAGCAAGGTTGACAATGCCACCTTTTTACATGTGTGAATATTTGAAAGAAGTTGGAGGTGAGAAAATGAACTTTCTCATTTAGAGAAAAAGATAATAATTCAACACTATGAAAAACAATCTATTTAGATTTTCAAAGATGAAACATAATAGAAACTCAAAATAAAGTAATCTATGGTGGCCAAGGAGAAAAAGTCACCAAATAGAACAATTCTCCAAGAAAAATTCTACAAAGAACAGGCCAAAAAAGGCTATGAATTTATTTTCAATCAAGATGCTTTAAGTTATCTAGTTTGTTGCGAACAAGACATCTCAATCAACATTCTTGATATTTGAAATTCTTTCATTAAACAAAAAGCTTTTACTAACTAGACACCAAAAGGCACTCATAATTTTAGGCTTCATTCAAGATCACCATATGCAATTAATTTACCAAAGCTAAGTCTAGGGGGCAAAATTGATTCCCATAAGTCAATTAAGCTTGTAAATGGTGAAAGGGAACTAATAAAGGACCTTTTAAAGAAGCACTAACATGTGATTCTTAAAGGTTGTGTCAAAATTCCACCAAACAAGAGGGGATTAAAGTCTCATCTTGTGATAAATAAGCATGGACTAAAAGTTTCTAAATGCAGGGTAAATTGAGATTGCTAAGGTATACATTTTTATATAACGTCAATCTAAACATTGTATCACATATTTTGATTGATTATTTGGGGAGAGATTAAATCTCACAACCTTTGGTATTATAACTTGTACATTTCCAGTAGTATACACAAAACTACATCATTAACACCACTAAGAGAGTAAATAACACAAGGAAAGTCATTGTATATAAATTTTTCATGAATTAAATTAATTACATCAAATTTAAATATTTTCATCTATTTTATTATATTATTGACTTGGTCAATCTTACCCATTATGTGACTTGTCCTTTATTTAAAATTCATTTGTTTGGGTAGCATTCTCCATTATTATTTGAGGGTATAAAATGGTTGAAATTGGATTTTCCTTAGAGAGTTTTCTCTTTAATTTTACTACAAAGATGGCTTCAAGAAAGTTGTTAAAATGCAATTATAGGAAAAATTGTAATCAAGTTTAAAATTAAGTAATCAATTAGTTTTTCATAGAACAATAAGAAAACTTTAGGAGTTGAGGCTTTCACGCACTCATTTGGCATGTCCATTATTGAGTGAAAATTCTTATAAAACAAGTATTTTTTAATAATTATTGAGAGATGTGCAAGTTCTAATATCATAATTCGGAAAATTCCACCTATATTCGTGTAATCAATCAAATAATGTGATACAAGGCTTGGAAGTCACTATAAAATTTAAAAAAATGGAACTTATATGCAAATCTAAAAATTAAGTTTTCTAAACATGTCAAATACCTATTATCCTTGATTTTTCTTGACAAAAATCATGGGATAACCATATGACATTTTCCTTTTTGTAGCTTGTTCCCTCTAGACACACATTTCACGTGCATTGATCATTTGAGAGATAGAAAAATTTTCCACATTTGCAAGTTGGGTTTCAAATATTGACTTACAAATTCCTTACTTAATACCATCATGTTGATCAGGTTTCAAAACTTGATCAACATCGAAATTAACCTTTGCAATTATAGATGTAATCGGGGTTCTAAATCCTTATTATAGGTCATATCCTTACAAAAATGTAATCAGGTTCTAGAGACTTGATTACAAGTATCATATCACTACACATAGATGTAGGTTGGGTCTCAAAACCCAACCTACATGTACACAAGTTATTTTGCATTTCCCTCATGCAATCAGGTTTTCAAGACCCGGTTGCACATTGATTGTCCAAGCTCACATGCAATCGAGGTTTGGAAACTTAGTTGCACTTTTAATCCTTTGCATTGTATAGCAATATGTAGTTGGGTTTCTAAAACTTGATTGCATATTGGTCCTCAGCTTGTCATGCACTTATGTAGCCGGGTTTTTAAAACCCAACCACGTGTTCAAAGACCTTGCACTAGTGCAATCAAGTTGTGGAAACACGATTGCATGGTTTCCACAAATTTCATTCATCTGAATTCAGGTTTCTAAAACCCAATTGCACTATGTCCCTACACTTACTTATGTGTGATTGGGAATTTAAACCTCGATTACATGTAGACCATATACCTTACCTTGTTGACTTGTCGATTGGGTTTTAAGATCCAAGCATCATGTGTGGCATTACAATTTGACTTGTAATCAGATCTTTGAGACCTAATTGCATATTATTTACCTTGTACATTTGCAATCAGGTTTGAGAAACTTGACTGCATATCACTTAACATGCACTCATGCAATCAGGTTTTAGAAACTTGACCGCATGTCAAATTAATTCACAATTGCAATTGGATTTTTGAAACCCAATTGCAAGGTGACTTTGATTTTGCTAAGATGTAATCGAATTTCTAAAACCTGAGTAGATGTCAAACTTTTGTATTTTCTCTTACATTTTGAGTTTTGAATCTTGAATTGTAAATGCCTTTAAACTTAATCAAATTTTCATCCACCTTAGCATTTTTAGGTTTTTCCTGTTTGTGTATGGTTTTTGCCAAAGGTTTGTTCAACTCTAGAGATTATTCAAGTTCATATTTCACCTCCATTATGGATGTCAAGATTCGCACACTGACCTTAAAGCATGCGATATCAAGTGAATACATGAAGACTCCATTGACAAAGAGTGTTGGCAATAAGTTGCATCTTTGGATACTTAGTTTATTTTTATTCATACATTAGGTAATTATGTATTGACATATTGCATGTAATGTTGAAAAATGCAATTACATGTGATCACACTATAAGTCAAAATAGTTTAGAACTTTAATGTGGAATACATCAAAGTTAGTTAGATCTCTCCCACCTTTTGCTTGTAGCCCCTCACCTGTAAATATGAGAGGGTTCATTATAAATAAGAATCTTTTTGGAAATGCAACAAAACTCTATCAGTCTGGGAAGCACTCAAAAACTTTGATTTTAGATGTAAAGCAAATTGCAATCAATAAAAGAGGCAAGTTGCTTTCAATCTTTGTATTGAAATAAGTTGTAATGTGATGAAATTATTTGAATTTGATTGTGGGTATTGTGGTGTTATCTAAGAGGGATTTAAACCCAACATTATAGTCTTTAAGTTGCTTATTGTGTTTAGAGATAGTGATATGTTCAAACTAAGATATAATGTGTAGTCTTTGTATTGCTCTTATCTTCTATATTTGTATGATTGAGGTGTAGTGTATTGAGTATCTGAGTTGCATGTATATTCCATATTTGTTCTTGAAACTTTGTAAGAATACATGGAAAATCTTTGAGATTTCATGAGCTTCTTGGTTACTCTCTCTTCTAGATTGTGCATGAAATATCGTTGTAAGAAAGGATCATCTATTCTAGAGAAAGAGAACATGATGGAGGAAAGAAAACCTATTCTAAAAAAAAAAAGAATATGGTGAAGGTAACACCCCTATTACTAGTATAATGTAAATAATCTTAGTTAAGTGTTAGTTGTTTTCAGTAGTAATAAACAATGGGAGCCTCTCCTTGTAAAGAAGAGAGGTTGTGTCTCACATATTGTGGTTGAAACTACTATTTTGCAATTGGTTGAGTTAAGTTAGTTGCAAAATATTTACCCAATAGTTTTTGGTGACTCTATTGGGAATATGATACACATTCAAAAGCCTCACACTTTTGTTTGAAGTATACTGGTATCCTATTCATTGTAAATTCTTTCCTTGTTGTTTGTGAAGCTTTCACCAAGGACATGCAAAATGGTTGCCTAAGGTCCTCTGGGAAATTCTTTTGGTCCTTTGAATTTGGAATGCATGCTCTTCCTCATGGCTCATAGAAGAATTTTCTCAAGTTTTATGGCGATGGCAAGCAACATCCCAATGGGTACATACGGGACTTATATATTTCATGTAGAGTTTTGGGATTTGAACATGAAGACATCTCTATGATATTATTCATTGAGGATCTTGAAGGAGTTGTTACAAATTGTTTGTACAATCTTGCACCACAAACCATTACTAGTTGGAATACACTCATATCAAAGTTTGAAGAAAGATTTAACTTAGCTGAATGTGCTCATGCCTTATTGGCTCAATTGACACAAATGAATAATGACTCAGACGAGCGAATACATGAATTCAGTGCCATATTCAATAAGTTGGCAAATGGAATTCCAACCATTGCTAAGCCTATAAAAGAGAATCTAAAGCGCTTCTTCATCAATGTTCAATTTCCCAAGGTGATTTTTTTGTTAAGAAGAGAAACCCTAGATAATCTTGCAATTGTACAAACATTGGCAACTAGGATTAAGGATGATTAGATTCTTCTTGGGAGAATAAGAAGCCCATCTTTGGAATCAACTTAATAGATCCTATATTGCAAAGGTTGGCTAATGAATTGTTGGCTCTTAGGAAGCATAACACTCAAGGTTTATTCTCAAATCCTCACAATGATATTCCAAGAAGAACCTACCCAAGTGTTACTTATGATTATGTTGCAAAGAATCAAAACAAGCTTTTCCCACTACCAAAGAGGCATGCGCTTGAGGCACAATCAACAAATGCTACAGTGGGGAAATTTGAATATGAACAAAGTTATCTTGCTAATCTCTTGTAGGAGAAGGACGCATACATAGCTAGAAACTCTCTTATTTGGTTGGTGTTTTATCGAGAAGCTTTCAAAAAAAATTGAGGTTATGCCAGATACCTCTGGGAATAAAATTCAAGAGGTTGATGAAGGCTACTTTGCCAGGGTACTAGTAAATAAGGACAATCATGTCTTGAGTTGTGAAAAGATGGACATGCAAGAAGGTAGCAATCAAGATGAAAATAATGCATTTATATTTCTAGGTCATGAACTTGAACATACTTTGCATGAAGGAAACACCAAAGTACTTGATGAAGACCTTTTCACAAACATAATAGAAGAGTTTTGTTCAAGTCTTGACGATGACTCTCCCAAATTTTAAGTTTGTAAACAACATGATGAAGCAAGCAATGCAATCGTGTTTTCACTTGAATCACATGAGGTAACTCATTCCAATAAATATGAGGTAGTGGTCAAGGTTCCATTCAATATGAAGAAATCTATTTTTTTTAAGGGGATGTCCAATAAGACATCTAGTTTAGTTGGAAGCTAGCGGACCATTGAAGGGCATGCTTGTACCCAAGCATGAAGATATAATTTACAATGGAGTTGTAGATGCATTTGCAATTAAGTAAAGACAATTTGGATTCAATTATCCACTTTGGAAAAATAATTTAGTATGCTATGTTTGAGGAGGCAAATCAATTTTTCCATTTTTTCCAAGAACTGGTACATCAACCCATAGTACAATTGTGTGTCCTTCATATGTACCTAGTGATTTATGATCATTTCAAGCATGATGCCTTGCAGAAGAAGGGTAGCTACTTTGGATATCTAGTTAACGATTTCATAAGTTCTCATTATTGGTTAGTCTAGATAAGGTTAGTTTCCCTTTCCAATAAGTGTAGTTGAACAAAGTCGAGACTTATTTTAGTAGGTCATTTCTACTCAGTTGTGTTGTCATTTTTCTCATTGTGTTTCTTTGTTGCTCGAATTTGTATCCCAATGGATGGATAAAGGCACTTAGAGTTTTGGATTCTACTCCCTTCAATCTATTCCATGATTGAAAAAATTTCCCCAATTAGAGCCAACTCTTATCCTTAATTTTTGCTTGACAAAAATTGTGGGATAACCCTACGAAATTTCCTTCGTTTGTAGTTGGAGATGATTGAAAATTGCATGAAAAGTATGAAATCTAATCAAACCCAACCATAAGAAAATACAACACAAGCATTCAATCATCATCCAAGAGAACAATACTTTGTGAAAACAAAACAAACATGTTAGAGAAAAACCAAATCAGATGCCTTCATGAAACACTTGGTTCCCTTGTCCTCCTATCAACCAATATCTTGTTTGTAAATGAAATATGGGTGCTCTCATATTTATAGCGCAAATTACAAGAGGCTATGGTGAATGGAGATTGTTTATTGATAAACAAATTATAATGATGATAGATTGATAATGATAGTGATATCAAGATAGAAAAAATGATTATGATTATAGACAAGATAGAAAGTATGATAAGATGTAGCCAATATATGTGTTTAGATGAGATTATATAGGCATGAGATTAGGGTCAAAATGAGGAGAATGTATCTTTTATAGAATCCTCATGAAAACTAATGTTTGTGATTAAGAGGGAATAGGAGATTGCATAGGATGCAAGGTTAGGTAGGGTTTTGGTAGGAGTGAAGGAGATTAAGAGGCAATAGGAATGAGTGGTTGAGATTAAGAGGTGGAAGAGGAATGTTGACTTTTCAAGGTGCATTGAACCTAGACACAAGTCAAGTGGAAAAGGTCAAATGAAGATATAATTGACAAGTGGCACATAGAGAAAATTCAAGAAGTTGATCCATGTGATTAAAGGTGATTGGTTAAAATGGAAAGAAATGGATAAATGAACTTATAAATTTTTTTAAAAAAAAGGTTTTTATTTAATAAATAGAGGAAATGGGATTTGATAAAGGCTTAATTAAATAAACAAGAATTTGTTTAATTTTTGGAAAGAAAAAGCTAATGAATTATTTAAATAAATAATGAGTATTTATTTAAATAATATTAGAAAATGTTGGTGAATTAATTAATTAAATAATAAATATTTATTTAATTAATAGAAATATTTGTTTGGTTTCATAAGGACATTTTTTGGTGTCTAGAACAGCTTGTCGCCTTTAGACATACATTTTTTGGCAAATAGAAAATCTTCCCACATTTGCAAGTTAGGTTTCAAATATTGACTTAAAAGTTCCTTATTGCATACCATCATGTTGATCAGGTTTCAAAACTTGATCGACATCCAAATTAACCTATACATTATAAATGTAATTAGGGTTATAAACCCTGATTATAGGTCTTATCCTTGCAAAAATGTAGTTGATTCTAGAAACTTGATTACAAGTATCATATCACTACACGTAGATGTGGTTTGAGTCTCCAAACCTAGCCTACAAGTCATTGCATATAATTAGATGAGATCTAGGTCTCAAGACCCTATTAAACATGCTATTTTGTATTTTCCCCTTGCAATCGAGTCTTCCAGACCTGATTGTACATTGATTGTTCAAGCTCACATGTAGTTTGGTTTTGGAAACCCAATTGCACTTTTAATCATTTGCATTGCTTAAAAACGTGCAGTTAGGTTTCTAAAATCCAACTACATATTGGTCCACCCCTTACAATGCACTTGCGTAATTGGGTTTCTAAAACTCGACCACATGTTCAAGGTCACACTAGTGCATAGTTTCTATAATTGCGTTCATATACAATTGGGTTTTTGAAACCCAATTGCACTATGTCCCTACACTTTCTTATGTGTAATTGGGGATTTAAACCCTGATTACAAGTAGATCATATACCTTACCCTATAGACATGCTAATTGGGTTTTGAGACCTAACCAACATGTTTGACATTGTGTTTCCACTTGCAATTAGGGCTTTGAGACCCAGTTGCATATAATCTACCTTACACATTTGCAATCAAGTTTTAAAAACCTGATTGCATATTCATGATATCTCTTAACATGCAATCATGTTTTAGAAACCTAACTTCATTTCAAACTTATTCTATTAGCATTTCCCACAATTAGATCAATTCAAATGATAAACCTATTGAGTGTCTCATTGCTCTCTAGTTCTAAGGACTATTGCTCTCAGTTGCATTAGAGATCCTAGTGACAACTTAGAAAATGAGAAATGTTATATGATTGATGATGCAAAACTAATTGATGCACAAATTGATCTAGGATGCAAGATCTTAATGAAGAACTATGCTAAATGCAAATTGTCATTATGATCATAGTTGAGAATGCTCAATGCTAAATGTAATTGATATCAAGTGAATTGGTGCTCTAACATTTGAATTCCTAAGTAAAATGGTGATCTAAATGTGAATTGGTGATTTACACCAATAAATGCCTTCTATTTATAGGAATTCCCAAGGGTGGGAGGTATAGTGATTTAACCACTATCAAAGTATGGTTGAGTTTAAGGTTGAGTGATGTGTCCCCTTTGTGTGGACAAGATTGTTTTATAGGATGAGTGGTAAGGATAGCAAAGCCATTGGTGATCCATGTGCTCTCTTTTCTCATTCCTCATTGGTTGAGTGACTTTTTGTCACGTAGTGGTGGGTGAGAGAAATTAGGATTTAATTAATTCAAAAGAATTAATTACTTTAGCCATGTTTGATTTAATGAATTGAATTTAATCAATTGATGCACTAAGCAATTAAATGATCAATTAAATTACCTAATGATTTGATTTATTGATTGCAATTAATTCATAATAGCTTTGATTTGATTGGTTTTTGCTTTGACTTGTGCTGACCGCTTTTAGGTGTATGAAATAAGAATTCAAAGTGTAATTGTGGTTACCAAATACAATAATAAGATCTCTATTTATAAGAATTTTAGAGTTTCTAGTCAAGATTCCATGATTAGTGGGATTGATTATCTGTGATTGAAGACTGAACTCGGACTGATTGGAGTTCAACTCACTCGATTGACTTGTCAACAAAATAAATTTATCTGTTAAGAGGATAGATTGAAGAGTTGATTGAATTGATTGAAGAGAAGACCAATTAGATGGATTTGAAGGCTATATAGATTAAGAATATAATGTATTTGATTGATCAACCAAGAGAGAGAATTATGGAGTCAGAAAGTGTGATTAAGAAGTTAACTGAAACTTAGTGTTAGTCATAATTGGAAGAATAAATATGATTAAATAAACAAGATAATTCATTTATTTGCACATGTGAGAATATAAATAAATAAATAAACTTAATTTATTTATGAGATGAATAATTAGCTTATTTAAATAAATATTATTTGTTTAAATATGAATGGGAATATGATTTATGTAATTATTATATGTGTGTAATAATAAAAAAGAGGAAATATTAATCAAATAACGTAAATATTTAATTAATTGAAGTGGTATAGAGAATAATTAAATAATATTAACTATTTAATTACTTTATAGAGGAATAATTGATGAATAATGATTTAGACATTTAATAATTAAGTAATTAATTAAAATTACTTAATTATGGAATTAAAGAGAAGTTGTGAAATTGAATGTAGAAAATAGTAGAATGACACAATTTAACTAAACAATAAAAATTATTTATTAAATTAAGAGGAATGATAATAAAATCATTGTGTTATAGTGACACACCATTTTTAAGTGTCTACATTTTGCCCCTATTTGATATAATGTTTTTTAAGCATTGTTTCAAAAAATGTCAATAACTAGGTATTATGGTGCCACCTCAAGGAAATGAACGAAAAATAAAATGGAGGGCTGATTTGGTTGATATCGTGATCAAGATCACAATGCAACTAACAGATCAAAAAATGAAGGTCATATGTGAAAGTTATGGACTCGGGAAGGTGAAAAGCATCGCGACCAATAGAAGTGCATTGTGTGCATGTCCATCGAGGTGGGTATAAATAGGAGTTGGGGGTCATTTTAAAAGTAATTGTGCACTTTTGGCTTTTGCAAAACTAGGTGGAAGAGGAGCAATCTCTGAGTGAGGAGTGATGGTGACTTACGAGGACATAGTAGACATTGAGGAGCGGGCCTAGACATATCAAAAAGTAGTTAACGCCCCACCTCCAGTATGTTTTAATGTATTTGTATTTATTATGCCTAATTTTTCATTCATTTTCTAGGCTAGGTCAAGTCAAATTAGGGTTGAATCAATGCACTTAAGGGTTGGAAGCGACGCACTCATGTGTCTAAAGAGATGCACTTGGGGTTAGGCAAAGTTTTTAGTAAAGCTGCACTTGCTTATTGTGTGATGCACTCATAGTGCATGAGTGACATACTCAGTGTGCAAGTGACACACTTATAGAGTTGTAGTGATGCACTTAGACTAATGCATCGACGCACTTGCCTAGAGTTGTAGTGATGCACTTAGGCTAATACATCGACACACTTTCCTATCATTTATTTATTAATCTAGCCACAATTGAGAGTTTGAAGTGACACACTTGGTCTATGTGAACTAATTTAAATGAATGAGATGAAAAATTATTATGTATGCAATTTTATTTAATGGATATATGTGAGTGACTTTGTGATTTGTTTTTCTAATGCATTTGATATTTGAACCGCCTCACAATAGGTACTAGTAATCATGACAAAGCTTCTCCTAGGAATAGTATATTCAAACTAAGAATTACTTTTCCTCTCATGAAATGCATTTAAATTGTCAACCCAAGAACGTATACTTGAAATGGGACAGCACAATATGTGCACTAAGTTTCTCAAAGAGTCATGCTACCTATGCTGCAAGAAGTAAAGATACATGAAAGAAACCTATGCTATTGCTGCAGGAAAGGTAAACACACTTGACCACTTAATGAATTAATGCTGGAAACTACAAAGTTAGTTTAAACCTATTCTATCAACCCATAGCATTCACCATAATTATCCTTGCAATTGTTGCAGGAATATACATGAATCTAATGTTGCAGGAATGAAACAATAAACTCCTATTCGAAATATTGTAAATGCTGAAAGTAAGTCTAATCTACTCTAATCTAGTCCACCTCCCAAGTGAGCCCCCTTGGTTGGCTTCTGCTAACTAACTACTAACACAAAAGGTAAACCAAAATCACTTCATTATACTTCATAAACAGATTACATAAGAATAATGCACAGAACTAGAAAAGTAGCTTGCTGTGCAAGTTGCAACAATATATTTTCCAAAAAATTATGAACTTACAAACTAACAATCAAATCCCTATATATAGAGGATTGGCACTTATTCAAAACATAAAGATAAGCTCTAACCTAAATCTCACCATTAAAGAAAAAGGAAATGTAATAGCCCACGACATATGTAATAAAGTCTGAATGATCGATTCAACAAGGTAATGAGCACCGAGGAAATATAGCAGAGCTATATTCCTATATTCTATGGGATGGTAGCTCCTCCAATGTAGCAAGTGTGTCTCTCGATGCCATGATGATTTTCCCATCGCAACTAGACTTCAAAATTTCTTCTTTAATATTTTTTACCACTCTCAAGCTGCTCCTTTTTCCTGGCAAGTTAGTAGCATGCAGAAATGTATACAAGTAAACTTAGTCAAATCAATCCAACTATTAGAACACACATTCTGATAGCTATATGAAGCACTTCAATATATATCATTTTTTGCAAAACATGTCATAGCTAACTACCCATGGCTTGGTGATTCTAACTGTACTTATCACAAGTTCACATAGTTATAGGGTCACAAATGTCTTGGTAATGTCTTAAACAGAGTATCAAGATAACACAAAACAAAGATAATAAATTATCTCATCAATATTAATGGATAGTATAGATGTATAATGGACTTTTATTTTATTTGTATGTATATGCTATATATGTAGTGTAGATGCATTATTTAGCTAGGACTATGACTTGCATGTGGATTGACTGTGGTCTCTTTTTTTACTTTGTAGATTAAGGATGATGTCTTTCTTAGACGGGAGAATCATCTCGTCACCTTAGCATATAGAGATAGACTAGATGACGAGGAGCACACACATTTAGATATCCTTGGTTTACTACATGTTACACTTATGCCTGAGATAAGGGAAAATAGGGGCTTAGTCACCGCATTATGTGAGAGATGGCATTTAGAGATCTTTTCCTTCCACCTACCTACCAGAGACTATGTGATCACTTTGGAGGATGTGTATATTATTTTATGGATTCCTATTTGGGTTGGGAGAGTTGCATACTCTATCCGGATAGGGAGAGAAACCTTATGTGGCTTATTTGATTTCAGGGTAGAGGATTTGGGTGCTAGGGGATATGGCATCAAGTGGGCAGACATGTTGGGTTATGATCCATATTTTATGATGCTTTATAGAATTGTGCCAGGTGTGTTAATTTCAGATAGGAGAGGGCATATGTTTCTTATTGGGTGGAGAGAGATTGTGATAGAGATGTGGTTGCAGGGGACAATGCATGCATGGGGACCATATGTACTTGTGTTAGGAATAAAGTCCACAAGATAACTGAGAGGGGGGTGAATCAGTTAGGATATAGATTATTAAACTTGAAACTTTACAAACCAAATATGTAAATGTAAATGATAACACAAACAATTCCAACACCATAACACAATACTTGTTGTTGAGGAGACCCTGTTAAAGGTAAAACCCTAGTGGGAATTAACACCCACAAATAATGTACTAAGAGTATAGTATCCCTGTTAAAATATTTAGCCCTATTAGGAGCTTGTTACAACATTATTGTACATAGTCCCTATTAGGAGATAGACCTTGTTAGGAGTCAAGAGAAATAGTAGGCTCACTACCCAAATAAGGTTAAATCCACCCTCAAGGATTCACAATCTGAACAAGTGTATATAGAAAATTTACAATCTCGTGAACAGTCTGATAGCAACTGCCTTTGCTTGATTAGTTCCAATGAAGTATTCTTCTCATAAAATCTATTATACATCCAGCAATCAAACAAGCTTCACAACTTTCACTTCTCTTCTTTTCAATCTTTGTCACGTCTTTTCAAAAGAAAATATCACTCATATATACCCTCTTACAATGATACATTAGGTCGGCCAATTAAGCTTTCCTAATATACAAATAATTAATCAGGTCGACCAATTAAGGATGTACAAATAATTATATAACCCCTTGCTAACATACACAAGGTACCTGCAACAAGTAAACATCAAATACAATTCATCACTTATACTTCCAGATCCGCAATCCACACTCACAATTCATTTTACATGCTACATGTCTGAAGTCAGCCAACAATTAGGTCTTCTCCAAAATACACGCCACAACTGACGTCACCATTCATCAAACAATAATCAAAGTCAACCCATTATTCCAACACATGTCAATTGTCCACTAGTAAGCTCACTTCATCTGAAATATCTTCGTCAGAAAGATATACCTGGAACACAGAGACCTGCTCTGTCTAGAATCATAGTTACAATCCAGAAACCAGTTTTCACCAAATCAACTGTAACATCCGCAATATGCAACATAAAGCCAAGTGACCTTAGGAATAAGTTCAAAAAACATTCTTCTACATAAATCCAACTTTTATCATTCTGAATCATCCGTACAGTGTTCGTACACTTCTGCCAGTCAAGTAACCAGTCTGTCCTTTCCACAGAAATATATGTTGACATCAGTGACAAAACAATCAATAGCATGATCAATACCCAAAAATGATATCATCCAACAATATCCCCCTTTGGCATTGATGGAAACACATGGGAAAATCCATATGCATCAACCCAAAAGTACTCTCTCTCAATACAATCTTCTCAATATCCTCAACACGAATCTCTCAAAATAGTAGGGATTTTCACATAGATTCCTTCCCCCTTTGGCAGAAATGGCAAAGGGTTCTATAAATCATCTGTAGTCTTCTGTAAGGTGTAGCTTTTTCAAATATTCATGTCCATCAACCAGGTGCAAGATCACCCAAATGTATTTTTCCTACGATCACTCCCCCTGAGGAGTAGATCCATACATCAAGTAAAGAGAATGATATAGCTCTGAGATCCACTGGACTGATGCATATTTGCATCATTTAATTACCATTGGGAGGGGCCATCACCCCAAGCATGCCTCTGAGATATTCAAAAGCATCTTTTGGCAAAGGTTTAGTAAATATATCTGTTATTTGTTCCTTTGTGCTAATATATTCCATTTTAATCTCTTTATCTGCTACCTTCTCCCTCAAGAAATGATACTTAATAGAAATATGTTTAGTCTTTGAATGCATTACAGGATTCTTCGACATATTCATTGTGCTAGTGTTATCACAATGGATAACCACTGGTTCTTCAAAAATTATTCCAATGTACTTTAGCATTTGTTTCATCCAAACAACTTGTGTACAATTTATTGCAACAGCAACATACTCTGACTCAGCAGTAGATTGAGAAATACAGTTCTACTTCTTGCTCAACCAAGAAACCAGTCTTTTCCCAAGGAAAAATGCACCACCACTTGTACTCTTTCTATCATCCACATTACCTGCCCAATCAACATTAGTATAAGCTTGTAAAGTAAGATCTTCTTATTTTTCATACCACAATCCATATTCTATTGTCCCTTTCAAATATATGAAAATTCTTTTTACAGTAGCAAAATGTGTCTCTTTAGGATCAACCTGATACCTAGCCACAATTCCAACTGCATTGGCAATATCTGGTCTAGTGTGAGTTAGATATTGTAGACCTCCAATCATCGATTTGTACTTAGTCTTTACAACACTTTGAGTCTCATCACTATTAGTCAGTTTGTTTCCAGTCACCATAGGTGTCCCAACAGGTTTACAATCTTCCATTCCAAACTTTTTCAACATTTCCTTAAGATACTTGGTCTGAGATATAA
>MU227859.1:5148715-5159123 GCA_018584345.1 Thuja plicata | reverse complement strand
TTGTCATTTAGCTTGTTTTTAATCAAAATCCTTCATGCTAGGTTGTATTAGTCACTGATTCAATAGCATATTCTGAGGGCTGATATGTTATTGGTCACACTCCTCCTAGTTAGAAGGCAATAGGTCGGTTTTAGTGGGTTCTCTATGCTTTTCATGTTTTTACTAACCCCATGATACTAATATAATGATCTACTGAGTGTTTGTGTTGCTTCTGACAGGTACCCATTTACACACGCACAATATACATGTTCTTCCTTTGATTAGCTCTTCAAAATTTGTTTTTTTTGCCATCCGTATCTTTGAGTTCTGATGTTTTCCTTGTTTTCCATCCTGATTCGAGTAGTTTCATTTTAGGGCACTCATATAGATTACAACCTTCTCTACCTGATCTTTGTTCCTATTTTCTGGGACATTCTCTAGTTTGGAGGTTTCTTCAGTCCTTCACTAGGCTTCATCTCTTTTTGGAGTAGGGTTTTTCCCATGTGGTTTTCTCTATTTCTCCTCTTTACAAAGATTTTTTGGGTACCTGATCAGGCCTTGTTGTCGGGACCCATTTCCTACTTTCAGTAGTTGTTTCTAGGTTTTTAGCTTCTCCCTAAGATTATCTTAAGGGGGTGTTAGAGTAAAAAGGTATTTTCACTAATGATTTAATTATTAAGTCACCTTTTTCACTTATTAATTAAATTATTATTGATTTAATTATTAAGTCACCTTTTCACTTATTAATTAAATCATTATTGATTTAATTATTAAGTCCATTTTTATCTCAAGCTAAACTTTAAGCATATAATAATTAATTCTTCATTAATTATTACCATGCAACCTAGGTTTCTCCACCTTCTAGATTTTTGATCTCCTTTATAAGGATTGATCTCTTTGTAATTATTAATTCTTTTGTAATTCCCTTTATTCTCTCTCTGTATGAATATTTCATCTTTCAGATCATTATGAGTTGTGTCTCCATTCTTTGCTTTTGTGACAGGTATTTTGCAAACAGTATTCTAAATGCAGGGTAAATTAACATTGATAAGGTATTCTAAATGCAGGGTAAATTAACATTGATAAGGTATACATTTTTATATAACATCAGTCTAAACATTGTATCACATCTTTTGATTGATTATTTGGAGAGAGAATGAATCTCACAACCTTTGGTATTAGAACTTGTACATTTCTAGTAGTATGCACAAAAACTATGTCATTAACACCACTAAGAGAGTAAATAATACAAGGAAAGTCACTGTATATAAATTTTTCATGAATTGTATTAATTACGTCAATTTTAAATATTTTCATCTCTTTTATTATGTTATTGAATTGGTGAATCTTACCCATGTTGTGACTTGTCCTTTTTTAAAATTCATTTGTTTGGGTAGCATTCTTCATTGTTATTTGAGGGTATAAAATGGTTGAAATTGGATTTTCTATTGAGAGTTTTCTCTTTAATTTTACTACAAAGATGGCTTCAAGAAAGTTGTTAAAATGCAATTATAAGAAAATTTGCAATCAAGTTTAAAATTAAGTAATCAATTAGTTTGTCATAGAACAATAAGAAAACTTTAGGAGTTGAGGCTTCCATGCACTCATTTGGCATGTCCATTAGTGAGTGAAAATTCTTATAAAACAAGTATTTTTTAATAATTGTTGAGAGATGTACATGTTCTAATATCAGAATTTGGTAAATTCCACTTGTATTCATATAATCAATCAAAGGATGTGTATAAGGCTTGGAAGTTAGTACAAAATAAAAAATGAAACTTATATGCAAATCTAAAAATTAAGTTGTTTGAACATGTCAAATACCTGTTATCCTCGATTTTTCTTGACAAAAATCATGGGATAACCCTATGACATTTTCCTTTTTGTAGCTTGTTCCCTATAGACACACATTTCACATGCATTAATAATTTGGGAGATAGAAAAATTTCCCACATTTGCAAGTTGGGTTTCAAATATTGACTTGCAAGTTGCTTACTCAATACCATCATGTTGACCGGGTTTCAAAACTTGATTAACATCCAAATTAACCTTTGCATTATAGATTTAATCGGGGTTCTAAACCATTATTAACAAATACAAATTAATTTACATTGATTAATTAATAATATAGCAATGAATATGAGGGGGGGGGGGGGGGAGTGGGGGGTACAATAAGTTTAAAAAAGTATAGATATCATGAATCCATCATTGTAATGGAGATTTTTAGTCCTCGAAAGATTGGGCTTAATAGGAGGCTTTTATGTATTTCCTCTATGTAAATCATTCGGTAATTTGAATGGTATAATATCATATGGGATGATATGGATCTGAAACTTATATTGATGGAAAGATAATTTGATTGCACACATTTTTCATTATTACTAGTCCTAAAGAAAATGTCATTTGAATGGAGTAAAAATCACATCTCCCTAACAACCCTGTTTAGGAATGAAGATTACTAGTTTTGTAAAAAGATTTTAATTATTTTTTGAACCGTTGGAACTTTATAAAAATTGGTTAAAACATCCATAATAGTCTCATATACAGTCTAATTGAATAAATTTTACTAATTATGTAAATTGCAAAAGTTATGGATGATTGTTCGCCTGTCTTAGATTGAAAAATCAATCTTAAATAGGCCTAGTCTCACTATAATAGTCAATATTTAACCTTGTCTGAACCCTATCTTATTTTGATATATGCTAAATAAAACCCAAATGATTGTTTGAAAGTGTCCTTATATATTTAAGGGGACACTTGCAAACAAAGTTATAGTAAAACCCTATGTTTTTATAAACCTGTTGCCTGAAATATCTCATAAAGTATCCTATGGTTTTCAAGACTCGATATCAACATGAATTTACACACAAGAAAACCGTAATACTCTATCCTTTTCAATTAGAAAAAAATATAAAGAAAACTTTAATACAAACACTCCAAAACTCATCAAACAATCTGCCAAACACAAAGGACAATCTTTCAAATAGAAAGAATTGCAAAAAGGATTCAAAACCCCTACCTCGGTCCACAACTGATATGCAACAAAAAATACCAATATCCAACTCCAAATCCAAAGCTTTCAACAAATTCTTTAACTTGAAAAATCCAAACAAACCCTGTAACCTGATAAACCTATATTTTTCTGATAAAAAACCTATCTCCTGAAAATCTCGTGTCTCTCTAAAATGAACAAAATAACCTCTAATAAAGGAAAACTAATAAAACTAAGATTTTCAGAAAAAAAAACTCCAAAATAAGAAAACTCAACTTAAATTAATAAAAGATTTTTTTTAAAATAAATAAATTCAATTTACTTATTTAGTTTTTTAAAGAAAGAAATACATAATTTCCTTTTTATCTTCTTCTTTTAATATTAAATAAATAAATATTGTTTATTTTTTTTTTCTTTTCCATATATATATATATATATATATATATAATCCTTTTTTCTTGTGTTTTTAATTTTAATTTTTTTTTAAAAGTAAGCTTTGTCTAGGGGGCAGTACCCTTTTTATTTCTTGAAAGAAACTAGTACATAAGGTGGCCCCAACGCATATCCTTTAGAACAACATTTTAGTGGTCAAGATACATAATTCCACTGCCTATCAGCCTCACTCCTATTCCTTTCAGGAAAAGTTTCTCATTCTCCTGCAAGAGCGCCTCAAACTTCTCCAAGCTGTATTCTTTAATGATCCCAGCTTTGTAAACATACCATACCTTTTTCATCAACTTTTTCTTTCCCTCTGCTTGCAAGCAAAAATGATCCAACAAGTGTCCCGCCGAGGGCTGAAGTTCTCCCACCGCTTTTTTTTATCTCTGTGTAATACTTAGGCGTAGTCATTCTGTGCAGCAAGCCAAACACAAGGATTAGATGGCTGCTCACCTGCACTATTGGTTGGAGCAAATCCTCCAACAGTCTGCCATCGTGAACGTGCCCATTCGCCCAATACTCAATGCCCAGTATGACTGCTATGGTTTCCAGCTCCTGGTCATTAGCCTTGCCGAACATCCTCTTTATCTGCTCCTCTGGCCTTTCATTCAGATTAGCCACCTTACTGCATTGGCAAGTAATACCCATATAGTTTTCCATTACTTCTCTGTGAAAGTGCAGAACCATGAAGGCCTTGCCGCCCATAAAAGGAAAAGAAATTGTCCTGCATCTGTTGGCACTCTGCCTCACGAGATAAAGGAGGGAAAGAAAGTCTGAATGGGGAGATTGCAATGGGAAGGAAGGAATAATCTATGCCACGAGGAATGTATCATGTCCATCCTTAGTCGGCTTGTGCCCCTGACAACCATCCTATCTTTGTTTTCATGCCGACCAGGGCATATCACCTTAACCAATACCATCCTTTGGGAGAGATTCTACATCTGCCAAAATGACATTTAGGAGATTAAGTTGCATCGGCTCATCCTGTCCCATTGTGAGATCTGACATCTCATCTATACTCTTATTTGCCAATAAGTCTGCCACCTTGTTACCTTCGCAAAATGTGTGTTGCACCTGAAAATCATCCAATCTATCAAGGAGAATCTTAATCTTGGGGAGCCAACTTGCTAGCCGCTAGTTGTGGAAGTAGTTCTTAGTAACTCCATTAAGAACCACTTGGGATTTTCCTTCAATAATGATTTTTTTAATTCCATAATCTATGCTCCATCTTAGTCCGATCTCCAGAGCTGATAATTGTGCCATATTGTTTGTGGTGACACCTATATATTTAGCCAAGGCATAAATCACATGCTCACGATCATCCCTAATTACAGCTCCTATGCCATTTTTACCGAGATTGCCTCTGCTAGCACCATCAAAATTTAATTTCTGCCATCCTATCTGTGGAGGTTTCCAAATAACATCTTGTCTTTTGGCCTTATAATCATGTAGCTTATGATCCCCATAAGATTTGAATGACCATCTATATTCCATATCCAAGTCCCGTTTGAAATGGAACTTATAGTTGACCCCCTGAATCCTGTTGTTAATAACTTCCTGCAGTTTTGTTCCTTCCAAATGTGCCATACCATTAGAGATGACCTGATGATCCAAAGAATACCCCACTTAGTATGTTTCCATTCCTTAGGTCAAGCGAAGATGAACTCCTTAAGTGATTCATTCCTAACCACTGCCCACTTTAGCTTATCGAGAATCCAATCCCAGCAACTCTTAGCATATGGACACCAATATAGCAAGTGATCAACTGTCTCCTCCGCTTGTCTACATAAAACACACCAACTTGGGCCTAAAATCCCAATCATTCTAAGTCTATTACCTATCAGAATTCTCCTATGGAGTGCAATCCAAAGGAATGCACCCACCTTTGGGAGAGGCCATTTTCCCCAGCATAAGGTGTTCGACCAATAGTTTCTATGCGATCTTTCTCTCTGCAATTCATAACTGAGCTAAACTGAATATTTACCCGATTTGGAGGCACTCCAAATCAAATTGTCTTCCTCCTCTGATATGACCACAATTCTATGAGATAACAATTCTTTAAGGGTGGCAGATTTAATATTGGAGCTGTCCCCGATGTCTCTCCATCTAACAATAGAGGACAAGGATGGCAAGGAACACATGTAATCAGCTATGTAAACACCTTCTATGGCTTCCGTCTGGTTTACCCAAGATTTGTCTAAGAAGGCCTCTTCCAATGGCACCTCACCATTCCATGAGTCCCACCAAAATTTTTCCCTTCTCGCATTGCCAATTATCCAAGAAAGATGTTCTGTGAGTAGGAAGCGGTTGTTCCAAATAAACCTCCAAATGGGAGATCCTGTAGGCGAGTTGGCCACTGTAAATATTTTATCCGGATTCTCAGAGTCCAGGTATTTGGCTGCCATAACTCTGCACCAGGGCTTATGAGGGGAATAATACATGTGCCATGCCAATTTGGCACCCAACGCCTGATTTTGAAGACTCATCTTATGAAATCCTACCCCACCCTCTGCTTTATGCATGCATGCAATGTCCCATTTAATTAGGGGGACTTTTTTAATGTCGTTCAATCATTCCCAAAGGAATTTTTTCATCGTACCATCAATGGCGGAGGAAGCTCTATTGGGAATCTGATATATTGACAGGTAGTATATAGGGATAGCTGCTAGGACTGAATTAATCATAATAATTCTTCCCACTTGAGACAACCATCTATTCTTCCATGAGGAGGCTTTTTGACAACATTTGTTCAATACTTCCTCCCATATCTTACTGCCAATCCTGCCTGTATAAAGTGGAACCCCCAGGTAAGTGATCATAAATGCACCTTGTTCAAACTCTAATGTATTGGAAATGGAGGATCGCAATCTCTTACTAGTATTCAGGAAGTAAACCCTTGATTTCTCATACTTTGGCCTGATACTGACTCATATTTTGAAAGAACCTGCTTTATAACCTTTACCTCTCTGATCGAGGATCCCCAAATAGGATGGTGTCATCTGCAAACTATGAATGAGTGATAGCCTCCAGCCTATCATGAATTGATATCCTCTCCATCTTCCCAGGCTAGCGTGCTGATTAATACTTCTTCCCAGAACTTCTGCCATCAAAACAAAAAGGAAGGGAGACAGGGGATCACCTTGTCTGATATCGTTAGTGGCTTTGAAAAAGTCGCAAACTGATCCATTAATAAAAATAGAGAAATGAACAGAGGAAATGCAATGAGTTATACACTAAATCCAGTCTTTATCAAAACCAAATCGAATCAACACATTTATGTGGAAATGCCAATGCACCCTGTCCTATGCTTTGCTAACATCGAGCTTGACAATCATACCTGCCTTTTTGTTGGAATGAACACTATGGATGGTCTCACCTACCATAATGATTCTATCCGCTATCTCCCATTCAGGAACAAAACCATGCTGCTCTCCCAAGATAAATCTACTAAGAAGTGTCTTTAATCTATTCACCATTGCCTTGGACACAATCTTATATATCGCATTGCACAGCGAGCTAGGATGAAAATCATCCATGGATGAACAGTCTTGTTTTTTTGGGATCAAGGCAATGATAGTATTATTAATTTCTTTAACAAACCGCCCCTTCCTCCTAAAGTCTTCTACCACCTTGTGGATATCGTCTCCCATAAATTTCCAACATTTCTGAAAGAATTCCGAAGAGAATCCGTCCAGCCCAGGGGATTTGAGCGGAGGATTATCGAAAGTGGCTCTCTCTATTTCCAATTTACTAAAAGGGCGCAACAAATCCTCATTATCTTCAGTTGGCACTAGGCGGGGGATCACCTCTAATAAGGATGCGGGGCAAGTTCGAAGAGATTCTGGGGACTCTCCAAGAAGATTTTTTAACTGGAGGATCGTTGGGTCTGCGATTGTATCTGCTTCTTCTCGACATATGCCTTGGGCGTCTATGATCCAGAGAATCCTATTTTGGGAACGTTTGGATTTCACCAATGCGTGAAAGAATTTAGTGTTCTGATCACAAGCACTGATCCAGTTGTCTCTGGATTTTTCTCTCCAGTAAACTTCCTCCCTTAACAGTAACTCCGCCAATTCCTCTTTTAAAGCTTTTTCTCTATTAAAGTCTACGTTGGACATCCCCGCAAGGATAACTGATTTATTTAGATTTTCCAATTCTTCTTCCACTCTGGATTATTCAGAGAAGATATTATTGAAGGATGACTTATTCCAAATTTTAATCTTATTTTTGACCCATTTAAGTCTTTTTAAAAGAACAAAGCTCGGGGTACCCTTAAAGATGTTGTTGTCTTCCCACCATCCCTCCAGCAGTGTAAAAAAATCCTTATCTCTCCACCACATATTCTGGAACCTGAAGCTTCCTCGAGAGGGATGTTGAGACACTTGGAGACTGAGCAGGACAGGGAAATGATCTAAAAGTGATAGAGGAAGGATACTTGCCTCCAAATTGTCATAAAGATCCACCCAAGAAGGACCAACCAAAAATCTGTCCAGTCTCTCAGATATTCTAGCAAAGTTTGCTCTTATGTTAGTCCACGTAAATTTTCCATTATTAGGAACTACATCAAACAAATGGTTCAATGACACAAAATCCTTGAAATCCTCTATAATTTGATTAGACATTCTTAAGCCACTCGATTTGTCATCTAAATCCAACAAAGCATTGAAATCTCCTGCCACTATGACATTGTCACAGCCGAGGGACGCAATCTTAGATGAGATATCTGTCCATAACTGAAGTTTATCTTTTGTTTTGACAGGTCCATAAACATTAATGACTGGAAATAAACTCTGTGTTTGAATGCAAGTGGCAAAGCCAAATAGCCAAAGATTCAATTTCTCCAGAGCAGTCATATGAATCCTAGCTGAATTCCAAAGAAAGCCTAGGCCCCCCGCCTTGCCTATGGCAGGTTGAAAAAATCCTTCTAAATGCTTACAAGAGTGAAGAAAGCTAAGTGCTTTGTGTAAGCATAGTTTAGTTTCTTGAAAGAGAATAATGTTGCTATCTAATCTATCTAATGCTCGCCTAACCAAGCATTGTTTTTCAGGGGTCGATAGGCCCCTGACATTCCACGTAAGTATTTTCATAACTCTCCAAGGGAGACCCCTACTCCCTTGGATTTCTTCATGAAATCAAAAACATTAATGATACCTTTTTCCTTTACACATGCTTCTCTGCACTTTTTATTGGTTCTCCTACCCCTCACGCCTTTAGCCTTCCCAAGTAGAACATTGGTCGATTGACTGATACTCTTGGGTTCAATGTTATCCAACGCATCAACTTCAAAGAGATCCTCCTGAGAAATTCTATCATACTCAATCTCTGAATTTGAACGTGCTTGATAGACCACATCCTTTGAGTGATGATCGCTGGATACCTGATTCTGAGGGGATGTCGAGCATTCCCCTTCTTCCTTGCTATCTTTCAAGTTTAGGGATATGTCAGGGCGAGCTCCAAGTCCCTCTATAATGAAATAGTTGGAGTAACCATTTTTTGAGCCCTAGCCTTCTGCACCCAGACTTTGGTTGTCTTTGCATGGCCCTTCCCACTATTCCTTAAATCTTCAGATGACTTATCTTCAATTTTGACTTGTTGCCTCCATGATTTATCGACCGATTTCAAATTGATGAAAGTCAGAATGGTTTGGACTGTAGCAAGTTTAATTCTGGCATATAAATAAGAGTCTTGCTCTATGATATTTCCATCTACTTCCAACAAAGTGCCAAGTGATCTGCCTATGCATTCCAAAAAAGCCTCCCCCTAGTACTCTAGTGGAAGATTATACAACCTAATCCAAACCAGATCTTTATAAACTCCTAATGGTGCTGGATTGAAACTAGCCTGCCATGGCTGAAGATACAACGACATGGAATCAAAGAACCAGTTTTGTTGATTAAGAATATTCATTTTGTCTTCTTTTGTATTGAATATAACAATAAGAAATCCTTTGGGAAAAAATTTAATGATCAAGTCTTTGCTCCATTGATCGAAAACCCATCCCCTAATTTGAGTCTTGGTTTTTCTGTCTCCGATGAAGTAGCCAATAATTGCCAACTTTTCCCATATCACCGCATCCTCCTCCACCTCGTCCGTAACATCAACAAAGACCTCTTTGGAATTTTGCGAAGCGGCTTGATCCTTATTCAATCCTCCCTCACCGACTCCATTACTGTGTGTACGAGCCCTCTAGAAGGAATAAACTGCATTAAAACTCTTCTCCCTACTCCATTGCCTCCTCCTCTCCCCGCTCCTCATTTTTTAATATTATATTATTTCTTGTGTTTTTAATTAAATAAATAATTCTCTAGTTAAAACACTTGACTCAACCTTTTAATTAGAATTCAAATCTCAAAATTAATTTGAAGTGCAATTAAATTGCATATCAATATTTTAATTAGAATTAACATTTATAACATATTATTAATATGTCACCTGATATTTAAAATTTATTTATATTAATTATGCATTCATTTTTTCATTTAGATTTAATATTTAATTAAATCTTCAATCTTTATATTTATACTTTTTAATTATGTCCCTTTAATAAATATAGGTATTTAATTAATCCTTATAAATTACATATCTATATATTTAATATTTCAATATTTTAAAAGGTTTAATTATTTATCTTTATAATTAACCTTTAATAAATATTTTCCTGACATGACGACCAAATACCACATTGACCTATGTGCATACATACTAAAAATCGTCCAAATAAAAATATAGAAAATATACAACAAACATTAGCATGCTCAAACAAGGGTTCTCGAATTCACATCGCCTTGACAATTCAAATAAGGTAGTCAATCAGATACTTGTCCACTATTTCAGGAGAAATTATGGCTTAGGTTAATATTTAGACCTATAAACTATCTCCCCTCTCTTACCATTGAGATAATGTGATAACATGTTCATCCTGATAATTCAGGAAAGTCGATACCTGGTACCTGCAAACTTGCATCACAAGGTCGAGCACACACACACACACACACACAC
>MU227859.1:5117831-5148510 GCA_018584345.1 Thuja plicata | reverse complement strand
CATGCTACTAGAAATGTACAAGTTCTAATACCAAAGGTTGTGAGATTCATTCTCTCTCCAAATAATCAATCAAAAGATGTGATATAATATTTAGACTAATGTTATATAAAAATGTATACCTTACCAATGTCAATTTACCCTATGTTTAGAAACTTTTAGTCCATGCTTATTTATCACAAGATGAGACTTTAATCCCCTGAAACTCGTTATCATCATATGAAAATAATCATCATCATCTAACTAACATGATATAAATAAAATGATCAAAGTATCATAGCACTGAATCCTCAAATACAACTAAAGATCTAATATGCACATAAAAAGTGGTCTAAAAAGGTTTGGCATCATAAACATAAATGGTAGTAAAGGGGTGGGTATTACATACCCCCCCCTTAAATTAGGCTTACTCCCGGAAGCCGTCAACTACGACTATGGTAAACTAAAAGCCAAAATATACTCTCTACAAATATCATACAATCCCCACAATTGTCATCACATTCCCCTTGCAAACAAACCAAATTAAGGGACAATAAATTATACTAATAAAACATCCCTCAATAACCACCATTATCCTCGATAAAGAAACTTTAATAAGAGATCAATACAACCAGATTATATATATATATATATATATATATATATATAGAGAGAGAGAGAGAGAGAGAGAGTTACTAGGTGCTAAAGTACTATTAATTAGATTCAAACAAGAAGGGTACATACGATCTCATAATCATTGTGAGGAGAGTATACAAGAGAAATATATGGACATTACAAACAGTCAATGACACTACACATAAGAACTAATACAACATTTTATATTTCCATTCTCACAAGGACATGCATATCTAGTCACTAAGAGCAAAACATGAATCACATTGATCAGTCATTCATCATTCAACAATTTATTAAATAGATCTTCATCTGTTATTCATTCAAAATCATAGAAGACATTTAAAAATTAATTGTATAAAGTATACATTTGTATTTATATCAAATAGTAAAGTGAATGGTTCATGCAATGCTACTTAATGAAACACTCATGCAAACATATATGTTACACAATGCATTTCATTTATACATACAAATATAGTATAATCTTTGCGATGTCCTCCCTCACACATACTATCAGAGGTCCAAAATGAACATGATAGAAACAATACTTATCACAAAATAGGGCCAACAATAACAAACATTCAGAATACTCACCTTAAAAATTTTAAAAGGAAAAACCAAGCGGGGGAATACCAAGTTCAACATTAAATAATAAATACACTCAAGTGATTTCAATAGTAAATCAAGTGTGACTAGCGCCACAAAATTGATAGTGAAAAGAGAGTTAGGTGACTAATCCAAAGAAAAGAAATCTAAAAAATTCAATGCTAGGCCACACACAATACGAACAGATCATCAATAACCAAAATAAATTATCAATCATAAAACATTTCACATAACAAGGTGAATGGTATCAACCACACTTAAGGGAGTAACCGCTTCACGACATCTAGGGATCCAATATATTGGATGCATTATAGAATGTACCCAAACACAATAGACACATAAGTCATTTATGCTTTGTTACAATCATATTTATGTAAACATATGCAATTATGAGTCCTACTTACTTTCAAACATTTAGTACTTAATCACAATGTTTTGATTTCCTTATGCATGATAATGTACATGATGGAGGAATCATACCACATTCACAGGTCAACACAACTAATGTTGTGGTACTATCATCTAAGCTCAAACATTTGTAAGGGTAATACGAGACTCTTTTATGATCCTTTAATAGGAATACATACAGACTTAGTTTTGGCAAGGATCAATAGAATTACAAAATTTCTAAATCTTGAGTATGGTAGGGTACATATTGGTTATACACAAGGACACTCCTTCTGACGAAAAAATAAAGAAATTATGGTTACATGGGTAAAATTCAAAAGGCTATCCCTAAGGTACATCACGGTTCTAACCCAAAGATCCTAATCCATTTTTACAAATATTAAAGGTCAATAATCATTCACAAATAGATCAACCTCATATCATTATGCAATGAGAGAGAGCGGGAGGGGAGTGAGTGAGAATTCCAACAATGGTGGGAATTTTGTTAACAATGGATGTCCAACAGTTGCAACGATTGTTGGAGGGCGATCATCCTCTCCTCAGATTACTATACAATAAGAAGAGAAGTCAAAAGGTGTGGATGGTGGGAAGGATACTCACAAGGGGGACTCACAAGGTGGTGGGCCATACCCTGACCTGGGTGGACCTGAAGTTGTTAACTACGGTGGTCAAGACTAGAATGGAAATCCAGTGGTGGAAAACCGTAAGTGGTCTTCTATCTTTGGGATTAAACCGACTAGAAAATCTTCTATCCTAGAAATAAATATTATCTATGATCCTCATAAAGGTGAGTTTTCTATATTTATCCCAGATCCCTTGATTGATCATTCATTATCGACTATGGCTTTAACCTTGGTAGGAAAATTTACGTGCCCTAGATCTAATATTGATGTGGTGAGATACCTCACAAAAAAAGGAAGTTAAGAGTGCAGGTTGACATAGTTGATATGCCTAAAGGTTTCTTCTCCTTTGAATTCTCAAACATCGAGGATTTCTCTAATGTCTTGTGTGGGGGTCCTTGGATGTTTAGAAAACTATCCTTGGCTCTGCAGAAATGGGCTCCTAACTTGGACCTCAATAAGTCATTTTTTGACTCCGTGTCAATTTGGGTTAGGCTTCTTGGACTTCTGTTGGAGTATTAGAATGAGAATGTCTTCATGAGGATTGCTAGTTATTTTGGAGAGATCCTATTGATAGACCCTATGTGTTGATGACATTTATTCAATTGTGTATTGTCATTGATGTTTACACAAGTATAGTGATGATCACACAAATGTACAATCCTATCCGAGCACAGTTAGTTCATGTCAAGCACTCTCAGGAATTGAAGAGGACCAAAGTGATTTTCAGTTATAACTGAGTTCACTCGAGCATTATAGTGTTGGTCGGGTGTTGAAGGATTTTAGTGTTGACCGAGTAAAATAGTTAGTGTCAGCCGACTAATAGTAGTTTATATTTTATGGATAATTGGTTATATGCAGCCGACAAACATGAGTTTTACTATTTATTTGGAAGGATATTAAGGCCGACCTGACAAGGCTTATCATATATATAAGGTCAAGTTTGGATTGAATATGGAGAGATAGTGTGGAAGTGTATGTGTTTATGATATGAAGAGTGAAGGCGAAATCAAATGGGATTCTGATTGAGGACAGAACAAAGAGAGTTGCAACATAATATCCAATTAGTGAGGATCAAGTAATTTATCCAGAATAGAGATCTAAATCAGGAAAGATAGTTGCTTATCAAAATAGGTCAATCCATTATTACTTTCTAACAATTGTAGCAGTGATCAAAATCTCTTAACTGAGTAGACTTAACAGTCTTTTGTAAGTCCTCTCACAAGGTGACATTTCTACATTGAAGTGTTTGAATACCTCTCACAAGGCCACTCCTTATAGGGTGATTAAATCCTCTAATAGGGTCACACCTAACAATGTGTTATTGTAACCTTTAACAGGGTTGGCTCCTAACAGGGCTCACTTCAGAAGAGTGAAAAACATTGACTAGTTGCAATTAGTTGTTTTTCCCATATTGGGTTTCCACGTTAAATCTTGGTGTTATTTGTGTACATTTCATTTTCTTTATGGTTTATGTTTCTGCAATTAATTACTAAAGATAATCATAGTTAATATCTTAAGATTTGCTATGTTAACCGAGTGACAGTAGAATATCAGTGTTAACCGAGCAACAATGACTAATTTGTTTAAGACATCTAAGGGACTTGGATTTGTTTTTGTAGTAATTGTTTCACCCCTCCCCTCTCAGTTACTCAATTCATTTCCAACAATTGGTATCAGAGAATTTGGTGCTTTCAGGAAAGGCTTCAAGGCCTAAGCTAAAGATCAAAGATGTCTTACAAAAGAGAGATCCCAAAGCTTAACAAAGACAATTTTGCTGCATGGAAAGATTTGATGAGACTACATCTATTTACCATTGGAGATACTAGTTTAAAATTCTTGGACCATAGCTATGTGGAACCACCAAGACCTTTGACTATGGATCAGATGATAGACACGAAGCAACATAACATAATGATGATTGATATAGCCTCTACACTCAACTATTCCAAATTTGATGAATTCAAGGACTGTCCTACTGCTTTTGATATGTGGAACAAACTGCATGATATTCATGGAGGAGATGTTAATGTAAATAGAGATAAAGCAGAAAGTCTCTAAGGTCAATTTGATCAAAATATAGGAGAGGAAATTACAAAATATAGTGACAGAATCAAGAAAAGTGTCAGTTTGATCAGAGGTGACGGTGGAGTAATTGAAGACACAACAGTGGTTAGAAAGGTATTGATAACTTTACTTCCTATCTATGCAATTAGAGTTTCAACTATTCAAGAAATGAGATGTAGTAATGGTATAACTCTAGATGGATTAAATGGGAGATTATCAACCTTTGAGTTGGATAACTTTGACAATTACTCTCCTAATCTTGGCAATCTTGAGTTTGCATTCAAAGCTAAATTAAACCTGGAAAGATGAAAGGAAAATAGATTGACAGTAAAAGTGATGATGAAGATTTGGAAATCATTGAAGCATTACTTGCAAGGAGAGCTGCAAAGGAAAAGGAAAGTACAAGGGAAGAATACCATTAATTTGCTTTTCATGTGATGAGGTTGGTCACATTGATGCTAAGTGTCCAAACAAGGAAGACAAAGGTGAGAAAAAGTTCAACAAGTATAAAGGCAAGAAAGATTAGAAAAGCTAGAAAAGCTACAAAGACAAAGGTAAGAAATCTTGTTACATTCCCTAAGACTCTGATAGTGATGAAGATGAAGATGAAATGGTTTATATTGTTGTTAAGGATGAGTTGTTGGAAATACAATATGGGAAAGCAAGATACTGAGAGGGGGGGTGAATCAGATCTTAAAACTTTTATCCTTTAAAAAAAAACTGATCCACAACCATGCATAAATGAAATTTATCTATCAAATAGTAGCATCCATGACAGTAAATGAATAAATCAATACACAAAATTTTGGTAACCCAAAAACCCAGTAAGTTAAAACTGGGGTGGGGATGAAACCCACAAAAATCTTCACTACTGCAGCAATAAAGTGTGCCTGTTAGGGCTACAAAGTTTGATTACAATATGCAATCTACCTAGTTAAAGGTCTGCCCGGTTAAGAGCTTTAGATCATTAAAATCTACCTTGTAAAATGATTTGAACTTACAACAAAGTAAGCACTCGGCTAAGAGATTTAGAAAGGTCTGTTAGAACCACTTTGTTAAGAGATTTCACCTGATACACTGGTTAGAATGTCTCAATAACTGATCCTTTGTTATGCACTCTGATACTGATAATGGGTCTCCTCTTTCCAATACCTTCTCTGATCTAATAATCTAATATGTCTTTACTCTGTTGTTCACTGCCTTTCACTCTGCTAGATCTATGCCTCTTCTCTCAAAATAACCCCTTGTACATCTCTAATGTATGCATACGCCTTCTCTATCTCTCATACACACACTATTAGGGTTTAAGAAGCAATCTTAATATACTTCACAAATCTGGCGATTAGATCCAGATCAACGATCAAGATCAAAATCTTATGCTGCTTAGGCATTCCAATTTTCTGATTGGCTTCATGCCACGCATTGGGATCAAATAATTAATGCGTAATTAACTTTGTTGAAATCATTAAATGCATGAAAAAGTTGGTCCAAAATAGTTTACCTTCAAGTTTGTGCCATTCCAAACATATATGTCAAAACTATCTTGCTCGGCACATTGAGACTCTAGCACTCGGCATGAACATGATAAACTTTTGCTTGATTTTTGAGTCACTCGACAGCCATAAATCTACTCAGCAATGACTATGCCAGATAGCTCGGCCTATATTGGATAGCTTGGTCACAGTGATGACTGGCTAACTTGCCTCGATAAATGACTAAGTGTGGGACACTAGTGATCAACAAAACTTAGAGATCAACAATCTCCCCCTTTGATATTAGTGGCAAAAACATACTTATCATTTCTTTACATTCAAAAAATTTTCTAAAGTACACAATGTACTCCCCCTAAGATTATACTTCATACTTACATAATATACATGCCTTACAAAATATTATGCCTGATTCTGCACATCTTTATCCATTTCCTTATCTGATTCCCCCTTGTTTTTGTCACTGATAGCTACAAGGGTCAAGTTATACTTATCCAAGAATGACTTATGAAGCTGTAAAGTTAGTGCAAACACTGTATCCCAACTATCCTTTACAAACTTCATGACTTGTATCTTAATTTCTAGCTCGACAGCTAGACTTATCAAACTATTTACTATAGAGAGATGAGAATCCCTCTTGACTAGTTCATTTGCAGCTGTAAGTTCTTTCTGTATAACCTCCAGATGAGGTATTAAGGCAGTCTGAACAGTTATTAACTTTGCTCTAATTCTGCCATCTTCAGCCATAAGCTCGGCTAATCTTCTCTGTGTATGAGTCAACTTGTCAAAATGTAAAGAGCTAGAACTAGCATCCACACTCAATGTACTCCCTATTGACATTAAAGCTAGTTGCAATTTCTCAATAAGCTGTTGGTTATCCTTGGTAAAGAATTCTACATCACATAGATTTTTATACAAGGAATAAACATTATTTGCAACTTCTTCAAGTATACTAATAAGAGAAGAAAGTTCAACTTGTTTGATAGAAATCTCTATTGATATCTTCTCCAAAACTTTGTTCTCAAATTTTCTCTCAGAATATTGTAGCAACTTATCATTTGCTTCAACATTTTCATCAGTAACTTTTTGCACAATATGGACTAACTGTTCCAGTATTGTCGCTTGCTCATTAACATCAGTTATATCAAAAGCATTAACAAAAATATCCTTTATCTCATGTAATACTTGCTTTTGTTGGTGTTCTCTCTTCAGTTCATCTTGTTTATTTTTCCTCTTCAAAAGGTCTTGTAGAGTCTGAATCTGCTCATATGTCAAGTTGTCTGTATCCCGTTTAGGAATCACAATCACTTCATCCAAAGTGACACTTGGACTTAGTGATTTCCTCTTATGTGACTTCTTCCTTTTGAGTTATGAAGAGCTGATACTCGGATCAGTTACATTGATATCTTTACCTTTGTCAGTGTTAATTTCAATTGCTACCTTCATCTAAGTCAAGATTACCTGTTGATCAGGTATGCTTCCTATTTTAGGTGCAGTGGGAGTAGATGATGCAGAGTGTGGTAGATCAACCAACACTTGTATAGCCTCTTGCTCTATAGGCTTATCTACAATTTCTTCCATCTTATCTCCACTCTCTAATACTATTTGTACAACCTCTAAAATAGGTGGATTTGTATTGATTACCTCATGTTCTGCTTCTATCTTTGTCTCATCCTCACCCAAATAGGCAATTGGATACTTGTGTTTGCCGGCTCATTCTGTTCCTCGGCATCCACATTATTGTCTTCTCCAAGTGCAGTGTCAATTGGACTATCTAATGTCAAGTCTGTAACTTGCTCATCTCTAGTTTCCTTTTGGTTTTTAGTTTTGTTTCTGCTTGATCTGTAGCAGTTTCTTCCTCTATTTCCTTTGGCTCTGAGTTTTCTTCTTCTTTATCACCAGCCTTCTTAGTAATTAACCCAAAAATTTCCTTCCATATTTTGTTGCTCTGTTGTACTATACCTTCAACATCGTTCCTCGAAATAGCATAGGATCTTTGTTTATGAATAAACTTCCCCTTATATTTCTCAGTGAACTTAGCTATCTATTTCTTTGTCAAGTCAGGAATGATTTTAGCCAATGTTGCTTCCCTAATCTGTCTTTCTGTCATCAGTGCATATTGCCATTTCTGAGACAAAATATCATATAGTTCTGTAGGAACACTATCTCCTATCTCTACATGTGTCATTTTGAATGTTCCCATCATATCAATTAAAGCTTCCTGAATCTTATGCTTATTCACTACACTCATTTTTTCATACTTTATAAATTTGAATCCTGCTAAACCTGAATTACTTCTTAAGTTCTTACATACCTCATCAACATTGGTTATTGTTTTATATGATGTTGTAGGTATGTTTCTTGGTACATCTGTATCTATCTCCTCATCATCTTCAGATTCCAAGTATATCTTCCTTCTTGGTCTTTTCTTAGTAGGTTGGCTTGGCACAACCTTGGTTTCAACTTTTTTTCTCTTTCCCAAGCTGCTTTCCCCATCATTCTTCTTAGTATATACTTTTGTTGTCTGAGCAAGAGATGATTCCTTGGTCCTTGGTTGGTTAGCAATAGGAGGGGTATCCTTAGGTTTAGCTTTGCTTTGTTTAGTTTCCTCGGCAACTACAGGTTGTTTCCCTTTACCCTTAACAATGACCTCTTCTTCAAGTTCACTTTCCTCTTCTTCTTCTTCACTAGACATGTCTTCTCCATGTCCTATTGACAACCCTAAAGGTGCATCTTCTACTTCTTCATCACTCTGAATTCCAACCATCTTCTTCAGATTTTTGACAATTTTCTTCCTCTTTCTCTCCATTCTACCAACCTTCAAATCCATAGTGATTCTGGACTTAGCTTCTTCATAGTTACCAAAATGTTTCACTGTACTATCAATTTCTTCTACCAATAAAGTTTTTATTGCTGCAGATGTCTCATCAATGTTTACTTCATAAGGTAATGGCCTCATCCATGATACCCTCGGCACTACTTCCTGCACATAGGTGTAATCTGTGTCTACTAGGAAACAAACATCCTCATAATTTTTTTCAACTAGTGAACTGGGAATTCTACTCCTTAATCTCATCTTTTTCTTGAATTCCACAAAATATGTTCCCATAACATTGTTAAAATTATCACCTAATTGCTGAATAAATGCATTGATTTGCTGAGTGATAGGTCTGTTTGTTTTCCACACTATGTTTCCAAAAGAAGGAAATGTATTATGTATGTAGAAAAATATGCAAATGAGCAGAGATCCAAACTTACATACTGAATTCTTTGCTCTTCTAATTGAAGAAAGGTTCTCGGCCAGTTGCATTAGTTGAAGCTCGACAAGGTCATAAGTATGATCCTTCTTTATAATTTTCCAAGCCTGGTCGACTGCAATGCAGGGAACACTATCCAGTTGGCTTGATTGATAGAACTTATGAGCTATAACCCTCACTGCAAAATCCATCTCCAAGTCTGTAATCCTAGATATCATCATCCCTCTTTTGTTCCAAACTGCTCCAGTGAGTTCTTCAATGTTTTCCTTACTTTGGCATTTCATAGTTTTCTTCCTGCTTAGAATTGGATACCCTGTTACTTGATGAATTATCTCCCTTGTTATCTTGACTAGTCCATTTTCCAGCCATATGTTCATGTCATGCACGCAACTCAGAACAATCTTGATCCATTCCACTCTGATTTATCTTGGAAATTCTAGGGCATAAGTTAACCCTCTCTCTACTAGGTGTTTGTGTTCATCTTTTAGGGCTCCGTCAACGCATAATTTATTGTAAGATGCTCACAACTCATGATCACCAACTTCACTTATCTTACCCATGTAGCATGACCTTATATCATGGATCATAAGTACCTTGGGTGGAATTTACGATAGGGCTCCAGTCAAATCACCCTTGATAGTGCTCTCAGGAACTGCACAGAAATTAGGAGACGCACAAGTGTTGCTCCTTACCAATTGAACATTCAGCAATTTGTTCTCCATTCTCTTCATTGGTGCAGAAGAACTTGTGGCCATTTTCACCAAAATTTAGGGTTTCAAAGATCACAAACAGAGTACCTCAGCAAGTAACAAAATCCATGCTTTCTACTAAAGAGGTTGTCGATGGCACGCTGTAGAAATCTTCAAAAATATTTGCTGAGTTCAAGTTCACAAATGCACAATTGTTCTTAGAAAATTCTTAATCACATGGTGAGAAGAAATGAAATATCTCTTCCCTTTATATAGGCTCCAACAATTGAAAGTTAGGTCAGCATTAAATGTTCTTTCTGTTGAGTGAGTGCCAAACAACTGTCCTCAGCCGACTCACAAAATTCACTTGTCACTTGGTCACCAAACAAAACTTACTCGACATACATTAGAAATATACTGATGCTCGACACCTGTAGTGCTTTTTGACTTTGCTCGCTATATAACTTAAAATATGTCCCGATGCATCTTAACATATGCAGATATGGACTTTTGCACTTTTATATGTTAGGAATTGATAAAAGATATAAAATATAAACACAGTTCCTTACATACCTTTCTTTGCTTAATTAGTGATGGTGGGATCACCTGATCGATTGGATTGGGTGACCTCGGCTTTAGTAGCTTCACTATTGCTAGGTTCTACTTTCCTTATCCATGTCTGGTTCATCTGTGCTCTAATCCGCTCAACAGTGGGAGTAGGTACCCTTATTTTGCAATCTCTCCTACTATGACCAATTTTCAAACAGTTATAGCAAACTAGGCTTCCATTCATCAAACTCTTAGATTTACCTCTGAAATGTGTCTTTATGCAGTTTTCTGGAACATGTCCATACTCACCATAGTAATGAAAACTATGCCATGTATTATAATCCCAATTGTAAGTGTTACCCTTCCTTGGTACTTTTGCTTGTGTCTTTGATGTCCATTTTTGTTTAGCATTAGATCTGCAATCTTGTGCTCTATGCCCAAATTTTTGACAGTTGTAACAATTCCCATTGAATCTAGGTGTGGGAGGTGCATTGTTTTCCTTTGCCCAACATTCATGTACTTGATGTCCAAACTTCTTATAGTTAAAGCAATAACCATTAAGCTTAGGTTTAGGATTGGACTTACCATTCTTGGTTCGACAAATGGTTGTTGTGTGTCATGATTTTCCACAGTGATGGCATACAAGCTTGTTGTTCTTTGACTTTACATTCCTCTTTTCACCAATCTTAGATGATTCTCCTTTTTTAGTAGATGTCTGTTGTTTAGTGTGACCTAATCCAGAAGAATCTTTAGATCTCCTTGATGCTTCCATCAAGTTCTCAAAATTAGTCAAGGCTTCATTGGGTCTGTTCAATCTTTCATTCAATTCTTTCTTAGATCTCAATTCATTTTTCAATTGACTATTTTCAGATCTCAGATTCACAATTTCCATATATTTCCTAATGATCTCCTGATTTGCAAGTGGTAGTTGATTCACCATGTCAACTTTATTGTTTGTCATCATTTTTACTTCATGTGTCCTTTCATCAAGTCTGACAGTCATCATTCTTTTGTCTTCTTCAGCCATAGCTTTGTCACCCTCAACTTTCTTCTTTTGTTCCACTACTTCATATAGTCTTACTATCTGCATTTCTTGTTTTCTTTTCAGGTTTCTAACTTCTTCACACAATGTATTGTTCCTTTCCAGTAGATCTGCAATTGTTGCATCACTCTCAATAGAGTTTCCATTTTGAAATAGATTTGCAGTGTCTTCTTCTTGATAATGTGTATCATTCATTTGTTTGGCCAAATATTTTCTTCCTTGAAAGGACTTCTTTAGCTCCTGTCTTGTAGTTTCAAGCTGATGTAATGCTAGCTGAATTTTGATCTTTTGATTCTCCATGACTTTACCTAATTTGTAAATCTCCATCTCAAGATTTGTACTCTCAAGCTGATTAAAACCTTTTGTAGGAGAACTGTGCTCTGATACCAATTATTGGAAATACAATATGGGAAAGCAAGATACTGAGAGGGGGGGGGGGGGGAANGGTGAATCAGATCTAAAACTTTTATCCTTTAAAACAAAACTGATCAACAACCATGCATAAATTAAATTTATCTAACAACTAGTAGCATCCATGACAGTAAATGAATAACTCAATACACAGAATTTTGGTAACCCAAAAACCCAATAAGGTAATATTGGGGTGGGATGACACCCACAAAAATCTTCACTACTGCAGCAATAAAGTGTGCCTGTTAGGGCTACAAAGTTTGATTACAATATGCAATCTACCTAGTTAAAGGTCTGCCCAGTTAAGAGATTTAGATCATTACAATCTACCTTGTAAAAGGATTTGAACTTACAAAAAAGTAAGCACTCAACTAAGAGATTTAGAAAGGTCTGTTAGAACCACTCTGTTAAGAGATTTCACTTGATACACTAGTTAGAATGTCTCAAGAACTGATCCTTCGTTATGCATTCTGATGCTGATAACGGATCTCCTCTTTCCAATACCTTCTCTGATCTAATAATCTGATATGTCTTTACTTTGTTGTTCACTGCCTTTCACTTTGCTATATCTATGCCTCTTCTCTCAAAATAACCCTTTGTACATCTCTAATGTACACATAAAACTTCTCTATCTCTCATACACACACTATTAGGGTTTAAGAAGCAATCTTAATATACTTCACAAATCTAGCGATTAGATCTAGATCAATGATCAAGATCAAAAGCTTATGCCGCTTAGGCATTCCAATTTTCTGATTGGCTTCATGCCACACATTGAGATCAAATAATTAATGCGTAATTAACTCCATTGAAATCATTAAATGCATGAACAAGTCGGCCCAAAATAGTTTACCTTCAAGTTTGTGCCATTCCAAACATATATGTCAAAACTATCTTGCTTGACACATTGAGACTTTGGCACTCGGCATGAACATGATAAACTTTTGCTTGATTGCTGAGTCACTTGGCAACCATAAATCTGCTCGGCAACGATTATGCTGGATAACTCGGCCTATGTTGGATAGCTCGGCCGTACTGATGATCGGCTAACCTGCCTGGATAAATGACTAAGTGTGGGACACTAATGATCAACAAAACTTAGAGATCAACATGAGTCAGATAGTGAAGATAATGAAAAGACAACACTATATTCTCATATTAGCAAAAATGACACTTGGATAATTGATAGTGGTTTTTCTCACCACCTGACTGGTGATAAAACCAAATTTGAACATCTTGAGAACTATGATGGTGGGAGTGTCAATTTTGGGAATGATGAACCATGCTATGTGAAAGGTAAAGGCTGTATTGCTTTAATAGAAGGATTCAAATGTGATAATGCTTATTGGGTTGAAGGACTAAGGCATAATCTACTAAGTGTGGCACAGCTGAATAACATTGGTTTCAAGGTAGAAATCATGAATGGTAAGGCCAAGCTCCTGGATGGTAAGGGAAACCTAGTTGGAACTGGAAGACAAACAAAAGGTAATCTATTTTATCTTGATCTCAATGAAAGTTCATGTTTTATTGCACAAGTAGAAGAAAGCTAGTTATGACATAAAAGGTTATGTCATGTGAACTTTGATAACTTGATTAACATAAGAAAGAACTAAAGAGTAAGAGGAATGCCTATCCTGAAGAAACTTGAACTAGCCATATGCAAACAATGTCAAATTGGGAAGATGGGCAAAACTAGTTTCAAGAGCAAGAACTACAATACATAAGAAGTTTTGGAGTTGGTACATACTGATTTATGTGGACCAATGAGAACAAAAAATTACACAGGTGAGAAGTACTTCATTCTATTTGTTGATGATCATTCCATAATGATGACTGTTATGTTTCTCAAAGAAAAATCAGAAGCTTTTCAAAAGTTCAAATGGTACCTAGCCAGAGTTGAAAAATAAATAGGAAAGAAACTCAAATGCTTAAGATCTGACAAAGGAGTAGAATTCATTTCTAATGAATTAAATAAATTTTGCAATGAAAGAGGAATGAAAAGACAAGTATCTGCTCTAGGTACTCCACAGCAGAATGGTATAGTAGAAAGAAGGAACATATCCATTATGGATTGTGCAAGAACGTTGATGATTGAAAAGAATATTGCTACCAAATACTGGAAGGAAGCCATCAACACTGCAATTCACACCTTGAATCAAGTTCAATTGAAGAAAGGTACTAAGAAGACACCTTTTGAATTATGGTGTGGCTATAAACCTAATGTTCATTATTTCAAAGTATTTGGAAGTAGATGTTACATCTTGAATGAAGCGAGAAATGAAAAATTTTATGTAAAAGGTGACGAAGGTATATTCCTAGGCTACTCTTGTAAAAGCAAAGAATATAAATGTTTGAATCTTTCTACTCATAAATTCATATAAAATGTGCATGAAAGGATCGATGAGTTTGCTAAAAGATGTGAAGAATAGAGCAATAAAGAGCCCCATAATTAAAAAAACTTTGTATATTATGAACCTGATACTATACCTAAGACACAAGCAATGGCGATTGGACAACATCCATGTCAACCATTGAATTCATTTTCACAAACTCAAACAGTTCAACCTGAGTTGCAACCTGTGCAACCCAAGCTGTTGGTAGAGGAAACTACATCACAGAATGAAGAGACTGAGTCACAGACAGAGGGAACTGAGTTGTAGGAAGAGGCACCTGAGTCTCAGATAGAGGCACCCGAGTCTCAGATAGTGGAACCTGAGTATCAGACAGAAGAACATAAAAAAACTTTTGAGTATGGTGAACCAAGTGGAACAAGCCCAAAATCAAGAAGGAAGGATCTTGTACTTGCAAAATATGTCAGAAGGCATCATGCACCTAAATAAATAAATGGAGATCAGACAGAAGGTGTAATGACAAAGAACAAAATTAAAGGTACATGTTTGCTTAGTGAAATTGAACCTAGAACTATTAAAGATGCATTGAATGATGAAATTTGGATTGAAGTAATGAATGAAGAGATTGAGAAGATAGAAAAAAACAAAACCTGGACTCTTGTACCTAGACCAAAAGATAAGAATGTGATTGGTACTAAGTGGGTTTTTAGAAACAAGATGAATGAAAAAGGAGAAGTTTCCATAAATAAGGCACTGAAGAAAGCTCCTAGATCCTGGTATGAAAGACTACATGGTTACTTGATAAGCATTGGATTTAAGAGAAGTAATGATAATAGTAGCTTGTATATCGAAGAAGGACCTCAGAACAAGATACTATTAGCATAAATATTTGTTGGTGACATATTGTTTACTGGATATGATGACTTATGCAAAGCATTCTCAGAATCTATGAGTAAGGAATTTGAAATGTATATGTTTGGTGAAATCAAATTCTTTGTTGGTTTACAAGTTTATCAGATGAAGGATGGTATCTACATTACCCAGTCTAGATACATCAAAGAGATATTGAAGAAATTTGGGATGGAAGACTCCAGACCAGTTGGAACACCTATGCCTACTGGACATAAGTTGTCTAAGGATGACGATTCAAAGGAAGTAAACCAGAATACCTACATATCCATGATTGGTAAACTTCAATATATTGTTCACACCGAACATGATATTGCATTAGTAGTTGGTATTGTTGCAAGGTTTTCATCTAATCCTAGAGAGAATCATTTGATGGCTATCAAAAGGATTATGAGATATCTTAAGGGTACTGAAGATTATGGATTATGGTATAAGAAAGGAGGAAACTTTGATTTGAAGACTTTTACTGATGTTGATTAGGCTGGAAGTGTTGATGACAAAAAGAGCATAAGTGGTGGATCATTATTTCTTGGCAAAAGGTTAGTCTCCTGGAAAAACAAGAAATGGAACTACATTTCTCAATCTATAGTAGAAGCAGAGTATGTTGTTGCAACAATAAATTATTCAAATATCATATGGTTCAAATAGTTGTTGTCAGGTATGAAGGTGGAAATCATAGAACCAATTATTATCTACTATGACAACACCAGTGCTATTAACATTTCAAAGAATCATGTGATGCATACTAAGACTAAACATATTGCAATAAAGTATCATTTCTTGAGAGAATTGGTTCAAGACAAGGAAGTAAGATTGGAATATGTGAACACTAAAGAAGAAATTGCAGACATATTCACAAAACCATTACCTTAGGATGCATTTTTGTATCTTAGAGGAAATCTAGGGGTAATTCCCCTAATTGAGGCTCACTAAAACACAGCTTAGTGATGCATCAACTGAGATACAAAACAAACTTAACATGTTCATACAGATATTTAGAGCTTATTGCATATGAATCAGTACAAACAGGTACATTACAACTTCATTGGATATGTCAGTTGATGTCTTTGGCATTGGTTGTCAAAGAGGGAGAGATTAATGTATGTCAAAATGATTAGTGAAAGACGGAGAGATTACTGTATGTTATAAATATTACTGATGGAGAGATTGATGACAAAGGGATAACTTTATCATAAACAAAGATTAATATAAGAGGGAGAAATCTATATTTCATTGATTGAGGGAGTTTTTGGATGAGAATCAGAATGAAGCTAAAGACATTAATGATATTGGATGAGAATTGACATGAAGCTAAGGACATTAATAAAAATTTCATTCTTATGTGTGTTTCTCTATAATTATTTGTATTATGACATGTTGTGTTACCATCAATGGTAAAGAGGGAGATTGTTGATGACAATTATTCAATTGTGTATTGTCATTTATGTTTACACAAGTATAGTGATGTTCACACAAATTTATAATCCTATCCGAGCATAGTCAGTTCATGCCAAGCACTCTCAGGCATTGTAGAGGACCAAAGTGATTTTCAGTTCTAACCGAGTTCACTCGGGCATTAAAGGATTTCAATGTTGATCGAGTAAAATAGTTAGCGTCAGCTGACTAACAATAGTTTATATTTTATGGATAATTGGTTATATGCAGCCGACAGACATGAGTTTTATTATTTATTTGGAAGGATATTAAGGCTAAATTGATAAGGCTTATCATATATATAAGGTCAAGTTTGGATTGAATATGGAGAGATAGTGTGGAAGTGTATGTGTTTATGATGTGAAGAGTGAAGTCAAAATTAGATGGGATTCTGATTGAGGAAAGAACACAGAGAGATACAACATAACATCTGATTAGTGAGGATCAAGTAATTAATCTAGAACAAAGATCTGAATCAGCAAATATAGTTTCTTATCAAAACAGGTCAACCCATTGTTACTTTCTAACAATTGTAGCAGTGATCAAAATCTCTTAACAGAGTAGACTTAACAGTCTTTTGTAAATCCTCTCACAAGGTGATATTTATACATTGAAGTGTTTGAAGACCTCTCACAAGGCCACTCCTTATAGGTTGATTAAATCCTCTAACAAGGTCACACCTAACAATGTGTTATTTTAACCTTTAATAGGGTTGGCTCCTAACATGGCTCACTTCAGAAGAGTGAAAAATAGAGACTAGTTGCAATTAGTGGTTTTTCCCATATTGGGTTTCCACGTTAAATCTTGGTGTTATTTATGTACATTTCATTTGATTTATGGTTTATGTTTCTGCAATTAATTACTAAAGATAATCATAGTTAATATCTTAAGATTTACTATGTTAACCGAGTGACAATAGAATATCTGTGTTAACTGAGCAACAATGACTAATTTTTTTAAGACATCTATGTGAATTGGATTTGTTTTTGTGGTAACTGATTCACCCTTCCCCTCTCAGTTACTCAATTCATTTCCAACACTATGATGGTGACAAAGTCCAGATTGGTGTATGCTAGATTTGGTGAGAATGTGAACCAGTTCTCATATTTACCTTGAAACATATATATAGCCTCTAAACCTAGTAAATGGAAGCAACCATTGGAATTCAAATCGTTGCCTTTTGGCTGCTTTGTCTGCAAAAAAACTGGACATTGGGTGAAACAATGCCCTCATAAAATTCAAAGAGAAAACAAGAATAATATGGGATAAAAGAAGGATCAAAAAAAAGTCTAGAAGGAAAAAACCCTAACAATGAAGGGAATAATGAAGTAAATCCAAAAGAGGGAGAAGGGAATCTTATTAACTTAGAAAAAATCAATCAACCTGAGGGATCAATGATTCAAGAAAATGTGAAGGAATGGGAAGTTGATAATGAAACTAAGTCCTTAGATCAAAGGTCAACACCCGAGCCTCAGAAAAAGGAGAATAAAGAAAATAAAATTGATGTTGAGAAGGAACAAAAAATCGAGGAAGGGGAAATAAATGAAAGCACAAGATCACCTGGTAATATAAGAGAAGTTTCTATTTATATGGTAGATGACACCTATAAGGAAGATGAAGGGTCATAAACATGTAAAGATTTTAAAGATGCACAGGGATGTAACATCCTGGAAGGAGGCCTTTCCAACATTTCTCTTAATAGTGAATCACAGGAAGGAGATTGCTCTGAAATCCCATAAACCCTTATTCTGGGGAGGTTTTGGGGAGACACTCTTCAAGAGTAGGATATAAATTGGGATGATCTTCAATAAGTCTCCTGGAAGAAGCTTGGTCAAAAAAAGAGAAAGAATGGATAAAACCATAAATCTACAAAGAAAGGTGAAAGTCAGAATTCAACCTCCTCATCTCTGGGAGGAGTAGTAACTAGGAAAATGAAAGTGAATGTGGGAAAACCTAAGCCAAAATAAGGTATAAGATTAGTGAAGGATACAAGGGAATAAGAAAACAAGCAAAATATAGCAGATGATAGACATATGACCATCCCATAAATATGCTCTCCAGTTAAGAAATGAAGATCATATCATGGAGTATAAGAGGTATTAACAACCCACATAAGTAGGATGTGTTGAGAAATATACTTAGATACCATAAACTGGATATTTTTATGATACAAGAAACTAATATGTCTAAGGATAAAGTAGAAAAGATCAAGCTTTTAAAGAATTGTGGAGTTACTGGAAGCATCTCAGAAGGAGCGTCGAGAGGTACTGTAATTTTCTAGAATCACAACTTTATTCAAGGAACCCCTATTGCTATAGAAAATAACTTGATTGCCATTAAATTTCACCACATCATAGATTATTACTCGTAGGTCTCATATAATATCTATGCCCCTAACACTAGGATGAACATGATGAAATTTTGGAAAAAAAACTAGAAGATTTCAAGAAGTCTTTCCAGGATGTAAGCTGGCTAATAATGGGAGATTTTAACACTCCCCTGAAAGATAATGAAAATAAATGAGGCATGAAATTCTAGATGGACAGTAGAATGGATCTAATGGAGTTTATCAATCAACAAGCTCTCATGGATGTTGACTTACAAGGGCTGCATTACACATGGTCTAATAGAAGAGTGGGGAATGATCTTATTCAAGTAAGGCTAGATAGAGCCCTCATCTCGCAAGACTGGATATCAAGGTACTCTATCTTCTTTAATTCTCTTTCTAAGATTGGTTCAAACCACTTCCCTATTTCCTTTGTTGTAGATCCTCCTATGGGAAAGAGAAATGTCCCTTTTAGGTTTGAAAAAATATGGTTGACCCACCCTGATATATCGAAAGTAGAATTAAAGAATGATGGAATGTTCAAATTTAAGGAACAAAAATGTTCAAGGTAGCTAAAAAATCTAGATATGTTAAAGAAAAGGTTTGAATATGGAACAAGGAGGTTTTTGGGGATATCTTTGTGCATAAATTGGGGATTTAGTTAGATCTTAAAGGTGTGCAAGACCAAGTTCAAATGGAAGGATATTCTAAGGAACTAATGGAGAGAGAGAGAATGAGGTTTTGGTCAAGTATCATGATATCATTTCCAAAGAAGAAATATTCTGGAGATAAAGATCCTTTTCTCTATGGCTAGAACTAGGAGATAAGAACTCTAGGTTCTTCTATATGAAAACTCTCAAACACAAGGTGATGAGTAGAATCTCCCATATAAATATTGAGAAAGGAAGAATTGATAAATAAGAAGATATTATAATTGAAATGGTAAATTTATCTAACCTCCTCTTTTCTAAAGTCAATTTGAGCATTGAGGATCATAAGGAACTTGTCTCTTCTATTCCTTCAATTTTGAATGAGGCCCAAAATTAGCATCTATATGCCATCCCCTCTAATAATGCGATTAAATAGGTTTTCTTTTCCTTTGAAGGGGAAAAATCCCTAGGCTTGGATGATTTCCCTATGTTCTTTTTCTAAAAGCTCTAGCATATCATGTACAAAGAGGTTTGTGATGCACTCAAAGAATTCTTTGGTTCCAAAACCCTCTTGAAGGAGATTAATGTAACTTTCTTAGTGCTCATTCCTAAGAAGTCGAGAGTTGATTCTAATGACAACTTTAGACCTATTAGTCTTTGTAATTCCTTCTATATAATATTTTCTAAAGTTATGACTAGTAGGATTCTATCTATCCTCCCTACTATTATATCCTAGTAGCAAAATGGTTTAGTCCCTAGTAGACAAAAGTTGGATTCTATTATCTTTGTCCATAAAAATATTCATTCGTTGGAAGTGGCTAATAAGCAGGGGTTCCTCACGAAGCTAGATTTATCAATGGCATGTGATCGAGTGGATTGGTCCTTCTTGTGTAAATTTCTTAAAGCTTTTAGATTTAGGCATAGAGTGGTCAACCTCGTCTTGCTCCTCTACGACTTCTGCAGTTATGATCAATGAGGCCTCCTAAAAAAATTTCAAGCCTTCCAAAGGCCTTACGAAAGGATATCCCATCTCCCCTATCTTTTTTTCTATTATGGATGAAGGTTTGGGTAGATACATTAATAAATTAGTTCAGGAAAGGAAAATTCAGGGCCTCCAACCTTCTTCAACCAATACTATATGTTCCCATGAGCAGTTTGTTTATGATACGATTGTAATGGGATCTTCTACTATTAAAGAGGCTAAAAATATTAAGCTGGTCCTTTCTACGTATACTAATGCCACAATGAAACTCATCAATTGTAATAAAAGATCTATCCTTTTCATAAATACTCCCATTGAAAGACAACGCAAGATCTCTTCTATTTTAGGATGAAACACTCTATTTTAGGATGAAACACTGCTACTTTCCCCTCATCTTATCTTGGAGTTCCTCTGGGAGCTAAACCTCCTGATACCTTTTGGAACTCACTCATTTATAGATTTAATTAGAATTTGGCTGGATGGAAAGGGGCTCTCCTTAGCCATGCTATAAAATTTTTGCTCCTTAGATCGACTCTTCTTAAAACTTGCCTCTTTATGCTATGAGTCTCTTTAAAATTTTGTCCAAGTTTGCAAATATGATAGAAAGAATCCAAAAGAGATTTCTATGGTTGGGAGTAGAAGAAAAGAAAAGAATGACTCTAGTTTCTTGGGAAATTTTTTGTAAACCTAAAAGGTATGGCGGTCTAGGAATTAGATCTATAAGAATGGTCAATAAAGCTCTGCTAGCTAAACAAATATGGCATATATCTGGGGAAGAAAAGGAATGGAATCATATAATCAAAATTAAATTTATCTATGCCACTCCTACACTAGATGAATTTCTATCTTCTAATTAGGGGATAAATGGATCTTATATATAGGACAATATTCTAAATTTTAAGGATATTGCTGATCAAGGAAAAAGGTGGAAGTTGGGGGATGGTACAAAGATGAAGTTTTGGGATGACTGTTGGATCCTGGAAAAAATTCTCGCTAGTATTCCTACTTTGAGCCACCTTGTTGATCACTGTAAAGAGATTATGGGGATCATGGTTAGTGATTACTAGAGGAATGGCTCTTGGATAAATCTTAAGGATCTAAACCCTACTCTTGAACCCATCAATCTAGACCTTATGGTGTGGTTTCTAAGGCCTGACATCCGGGATCAATTGGTCTGGGCCTTCAACTCTAATGTACTATGTTTCTTCTGCTCTGTCTTCTCTTTTCAAGGGTGGTGAAAGACCTTTCTAGTTGAAAGCTTGGGTGAAATACCTTATACCTAAGATTAATATGTTCTACTCGATTTTTTGTAAAACAAGATTCTGAGTATTGATAATTTATGCAAAAGGGTATTTTAACTTCCCAATAGATGTTATCTTTGTTTAAATGAAGTCGAATATACTTTTATTTTTCATTGTTCCTACTCTCTTGAGGTTTGTTCTAATATATTTCAAAGGTGGAATGTCTGCTGGACTCTTCCTAACACTTTTTAGGAGTTCTTCCTTCAATGGAGCTACCCAATTTCTCACAATGCTGTAAGGATTATGCGGGCCTTTATTGCCCCCATTTGATATGGAATATCTGGAAAGAAAAAAAACAACATGATATTTAGGGATCATCATGCTCCTCCTAGACTATTTAGAGAGAAAATATTTATAAATGTGAATGGAAATGCTTTCTTACATCTTAGAGTTTCTCCTCAGCTGGATTCTAAAAATGAGGACCTTAGTAGCGTAAAAAATTAGAATATTGTTGGTTTGAAATGTGATAAGGAGAAGATAAGGGAAGGGTTGGTTTGGTCACCCCCCTAAGGATGGGTCAAATCCAACTTTGACGGAGTGGCTAAAGGGAATCTGAGTCAGGATGGAATTGGTGGTATTGTCAGGGATGATTATGACAATTGTATTGGTGCATTTGCTTTACCTCTGGGTAATTAGACTAATCATGTTGTGGAAGCTATGGTGGCATTGCAAACTGCTCTACTAGCTAGAAATATTGGATGCAAGAAGGTCTAGTTGGAAGGAGACTCAAATAAAATACTAAGATGTATTAGAGGAAATAATAAAGCCTCATGGTCCATACATCATATAATTGAAGAAATAAAAATAACTATCTGAAGTTTTGATAAATGTTATGTTTCTCATGTTTATCGTGAAGCAAATAAGGTGGCTGACAACATAGATAATTATGGCATTATAAGTAATGATATTACAATTTGGATAGGTGAAAAGGATATGAATGAGATCATACATCATCTCATTAGATATGAAAAGATTAACAATAAAGGTGGAGTGATTCTGAGTAATGATGGAAAATACGTCTAACCTCCTCGATAACCACAATAATTCTAAAAATATTATGGAGCGACGAAATGCAATTAATAAGTATTATTTTAAACATATATTATGGGTGTTAATTCTCATTGTTTCCTCTGTTATTAATCACAATAATCGCTCTAAAAAAATTCTATTGTTACTGTCAAGATGGGTGGTGAATTGAAAAAAGAGGAACTTATTTCTTGTACATGGAAAAATGAGGCAAAGGTATGGTGTAATCTTAAGTCTGGTGGTGTTATGTCGTATCTAGAGAAGTTTTATGGCTATGACAAAGCGATCACAATTATTTTTTTTGTAGGATGTGATAATGGCATCATTTCTCTCTATGGTAAGAAGATCATGCTCTTTGTTGAGTTGATAGTAGAAATCATTGATCTTCCTTTGTCAGGTATAAACTTCTTTTGAGGAAAGGAAAGTTTATAACAAGGAAGTGAAGATTTTCCAAAAATTTGACAAGGAGAAGGAGATTCTAGTGAAAGGTAAGTCATATTTTTATGAGAGTAGCCAGATTAAGCCTATTTGGGCCTAAATTTTGAGGGTGATTATGGAATATTTTACTGTTGATGGTAGATTCACAAGGGTGCATAATTTTCACTTTGTGTTGCTTAATAATTTTAGACACAAATTCAGGGTTTCCTTCCCTTTATTTCTCCTATATTCTCTGGACAATAGTATAAAATAAATCCAGAAGAGTCTGAGCAAGCTAGTTTTGCATGATGGTCTCATTTATCTAATATATGAGTATTGTAAAGATAAAGTTCCAGAGGATGGTCAAAAGTATATTGAGATAAAAGGAGATAAAGGGAAGCAAAAAATTAGTGACTCCAATGAGGGGAGTTCAAGAAAGAGCATAGAATCCTCTGTAGAAAAAACCCAAAACTGAACCTAGTTCTCTGGCTCTCATGTTTGACGAGGAAAAGGATATGGGAATGAAAAAGGATGAAGAAGATACTAACCTTGAGAATGCTACTTTACTAGCATTGAAGGAAGTAGAGGTAGAGGCTAATCCTAGTAAAGAAGAGTCTGTAGAGGGAAAAATTGCCTCTAGTACTGAGAAAAAAGAGGTAACTATTGATGTTAAGGAAGGGATGGAGAATAAAGATTATGTAGATATGGAAGAGAGACCTATTCTTAACCTTATTAGGTGTCTTAGGCAAACAAAGAAAAGGGTTAGTATGGAGAAAGAGGAGGTTAACTTAGAGGATCATCAGGGTGACAAGAGTCAAGACAAGGGGAATGTGACTACCCATCTAGAGCAGCTGAATCCCAAAGAAAAAGCTACTATGGTTGACTATGAAGACTCTTACAACAAAGAGGTAAATTATGTGTCAGGGAGCAAAGTGGAGGGCCCTAAGGGAAATCAATAGTACCAAGAGGAGAAAGTCCAGACACAAGACTCTTCCTCTCTTAATTTGGAGGAGTTTAATGATAAATGAGATCCTAATGTAGAGGTCCTCCATACTCCGAAAGATAAATCTATTCATTCCTTCAGAATAGACAAATGGACTTTTCACAAAATTAAGGAGCTCCATCTTAATCAAAGCGCCCTTGTAGCTAGATTTTATAATCTCCTTCAGAGCATGGATACCAAAAAAGAAGAGAATAAGGAGATGGAAGATTGCTCTGGTGAAAATAAAAATGAGAGCCAACAACAGTTGAATATGGAGGTGGAGACTATGCTTAATGATAAAATACAAAAAATGCAAACCAAAATTGAGAGGAATGAGGAAATCTTAAAGAAGATCCTTTATATTAATCATGAGGGAATGAAAGCCTCTAAAGATAAACTTAAAGCCCTCTACTCTATGATGGAAGGATTTCACCATGAAAAAGCCACTATAAATGTGGATTTGGAGGCTAATGAGATTTCTAATCAAGTCGTTGGTTTAGGGAAGTGTACCAGAGCCAGTATGAAGAAAAAAATCCCCAATTTTCCCAATGACCTAATGAATTTGAAGGCGTCTATCTAGAGGATTTATTGTCTAGAAGATGAAACTGATGTCTTCCTGAAGTAGCTAGATTAATTTATCAAGGCTTTCTTTTTTATGGTTCTTTCTATGTGTTGGTCTGTTGGTGTCTACAAGAGTGTTCTTTTGGTAGTTAAGCAGTTTTGTCTTGTTTTTCCTAGTTGTGTTGCTTAGTTTCAGTATTTGTTTTGGTGTCTTTTCTTTAATGCTTATCTTTTTAGTTCTTATGTAAAGGGTTTCAGGGTCCCTTCAAAACCTAATTTGTCCTTATTTGAAAGTTGGATTAACTTCATCATGACATGCATAAGCTCATGACACATTCACTATCATAAACAATAACTACTGTGGTTCTCGCAGTTATCAGGACAACAAAACTTGATGAACTTGCGACATTAACACTAAAGGGTTAAGACAATTTTTTAGGAGCTTGACACAGGTTATAAATTAACAAGGAATGAGCATGATGATTGTACCAAGGTATGATGCATATAATGCAATGTAATTAATTAATTTTGTAAATTTTTCCAAGACTACTATAAGCTATAATGGTTCTCTTATGAATACAATGCATAATTCAATTGGGGACTTAGGTTCTTGACCCAATTGATCTACTATGATGAAAGATACGTCCTAATCTATAAATGCATATCTCACATATTAAATGATACATTTTTATAAATTGATACACAATATGTTTCAATGAAAACAAATACTATGAATCATTTCCTAATTTCATAATTTATCCTACCCTTTCACATATGATTACAACACCCACGTAATACAATATGAAATACTAAAATAGGATCCAATTATTGATATAAAATTCTATTCATCAAACAAACATTAAAAATCACACCACTGAGGCATAAGTAATAGGGCCACTCGAGGAACATAGAATACTCAAAGAGGTAAGGATAATGACACAAGGAGTCCCTCAAAGTAGGAAACTCAACACTAAGGAGGGTCACATAAACCCTAAATAACCACACTCATAAATTATCATACTAAGTGAAACGAGGCAACCCAATCATGATTTCCAAGCATCCTCACATACAACCCACACATGGGATACAAGAGCAAGCTATCCACTAACACACAAAAAAAACACTCGCACAATAGTCACCAACTTCATGAGAAACAATCTAACCAAAGATCCTAGTATTGTAACATGGGTTCTAGGAATGGATCGAGTCTCAACAAGTGTTTCTCCTATAATAAACAACAAACAAAGAAACATCTAGGGCAAGCCAAGAGAAAATGAAGACATGATGTTTAGTTGCAATTCAAAGGTTCTCAAATATAAGTGATTCATTTATCAATGTTTTTGTTTCAAGTTTAATACAAGACACCTAATGGGCGTAAAAATTCCTAGAGTTCCTAGTGTAGAAACTCATGCTTTGATATGAGATGTAGCACCCTTCCCTAGGAGCCCATGATAAATTAACCTAACTTTACTCTTGTTAATGCAATAATTTTTTCTCTCTTAAATGTCAAACATACACTACACAACATAAATGCAAAAGCAAGTATGAACATAAGTGCAAGTATCAATGTTAACACATGATAAGACATTACGTTAATGTTCGTAAACTTAGTTAACTATCCCAAGGGTTACAAGATGCAGTTATGTTAACTAAATTAATTAAACTAATAAGATCAACCATAATATAATCACATTATATATCATATGTTCTTTTTAAAACTCAAATTGAAATATAAATTAGGTCTTTACTTAATCATAATGAAAAGAACACATATCCATAAGGAAACTAACATATACATCACATAGAAGGAATAAAGATACACTCATCATATTAATATAGGTAAAGATACAATCAGTAAGATACAATGATGCATCATGACATACATAATAAAACATCTTCTACAACACATGTCGCAAGAATTATAATAATGAATCAATTCATAATAAATACATAACATCTCCTTAATAGATGTCTCAAGTCAATACATAAAATACATTATAACATCTCATGATGACAATAAAAAATCTCCAAGCAATAAACATAGCAGCAACAACAGGGATCATCCAAGCACAATAACATGACGTCGGATCTCAATGATAAAAATAATCACTACCACCCGACCATGTGGAACTTGGAGGTCCGCCCCACTATGTTGAGGAGATAACACCAGGTCTCACTCAAAAAAACAATCAAAAAATAAAGGATAATGGAAAGGTACACATATAAAATGGTAATAAATGGTTATAAGGTATAAATGATCAAGACACAAATCAAGTGCACCAAATGTTCATGTAGGAACCTATAAAACATATAGGGAATTTTTATCACATAGGTCTAACCCTTGAGCTTCATCCTAATAGCCTCTCTAGACTCCGCCACTCAAGTGACCATATGCGATATCAGTAAACCTCTCATACAGACAATGTTACTAACTATGCTAGAGAAAAACATCTCACTAGATGAGCACACATCTTCTCATGCCATCCTAGTTTTTACTAGCGCCCAAAGCATGGACGAGGAAAAAAATGATCTTATTATTGTTTTCTCTCAATAAATTTATTAAGTTATCACTTTATTAAGCTACTTACATTGAGTGATCTTGGAGGCCACTTCAGAGCCCCGTTGCTCATTGCAAGCCACTTCCCCTCTATGCTCCTTGATAACCTACCCTAATGTTCCAACCAAAAGAAACCAAGAGAAGGAAAAACCAAAACCATAAAAGACTTCTCATAAATCATTAAAGTCGTGAAAATTACCAAAGGATAGTGTTGGAGCATAATAAAGAACATATCATCCTATACAAGGATCCAAATTGTCCACCCCATAATGGACATCTCAATAAATCATCCATCCCATAATGGACATCTCAATAAAACAATCACCAAAATTCTTATAGTTTTATATTACAAGATCATTAATCATCAATAACACCAATAACATCTCTCTCCAAATATGGAGTAAAACATAGTCCACAAGGACCATCATTCAGAACATAGAACACTCATAACAAAAGAAACAAGGTGATTAAGTTAACAAATCGAAACTCAACACCTCTTGTGGTAAAATAACATAATGATCAAGACTCAATAAAACACATACATAAATCACAGATGTACACGAGACAACATATGAAGCAATCGTGATAACAAAATGGTTATGGACATTCCATAATATAACCCCAAAGAGAAAAAGATATAAATCCATTAAATAATCCAAATCTTAGAGATAAAATCCACCTAGGGCAACACTCTACCCATTATAACCATCAACCAAGATGAGACAACCATGACATAAAGTAAGCATATGTGTTACAAATTTGATATCCCATTAAATTCAGTTAAATAACATAATCATGTTATTAGTTTAAATAACCTTAATTCACAATTGACTTACAAGGTTACCTTTTAATAAATTAATTCATATTTATATATAAATTAATTTATCAATTCCCTTAGTTAAAAATCTTATATTCGTATAAATTAATTTATAAAATATTAATTAATTAATATTAATTGATTAACAATTAATAATATAAATTAATATTAACAATTACAAATACAAATTAATTTATATTAATTAATTAAAAACATAAAAAAAAGAAATATGGGATGGGGGGGGGGGGTAAAATAAGTTGTAAAAGACATAGATAGCCTGAATCCATCGCTGTAATTGAGGATTTTAGTCATGGGAAGATTGAGCTTAATAACAATGAGATTTTATGTATTTCCTCTATGTAAATCAATCCTTAATTTGAATGGTATAATCTCATATGGAATGATACATATCTGAAACTTATATTGATGGAAATATAATTGATTCCACACATTTTTAATTATTACCAGTCCTAAAGGAAAGGTCATTTGAATGGTGTAAAAAATAAATCTCCCTAACAACCTTGTTAAGGAATGATGGTTACCAGTTTGGTAAAAAGACCATAACTATTTTTTGAGCTATTGGATCTTCATAAAAATAGGGTAAAAAATCCATAGAAGTCTCATATAAAATCTCACTAAATATATTTTCCTAATTATGTATTTTGCAAAAGTTATGGGTGATTGTTCGCTTGTCTCAGATTGAAAAATCAGCTCAAATATGCCTAGTCTCACTATAGCAGTCAATCTTTAACCCTTTTCATACAAAGGAACCCTATCTAATTTTGAAACATATTAAATAAAACACAAATGGGTGTCTGAAAGTGTCCTTGTGTTCTTAAGGGGACGTTTGCAATTTTTTTTTTATAAATAAGCCCTATGTTTTCATAAACTTATTGCCTACAATATCTCACAAATAATTCTATGGTTTTCTAAACTCAATATCAACATGAATTTGCACACAAGAAAACCCTAATATTCTATCATTTTCAATTATCAAAACAAAAAATAAAACTTCAATACAAACACTCTAAAACTCATCAAACAATCACCGCTGTTGGAATGGATCGCAAGCGAAAAAGAGTGCAGAATTTTCGATGCCCTAGCAGGGTAGGTTTGAGGCTCCCACCTATCTTTCCATGGGTAGAGCTTTCACCTTTGGCCATAATGTAGAGGAAAATATTAAATGTTAAGAATGGGTATGTTTACTCTCAATCTTTTGATACAAACCGCAAGTGTAATCAAACTGGCTATGATGGATGGGGGAAAAGTTTTACGGTGGGAATGTTAAACAAACAATTAGCATTCTTTGCAAAAATGAAATACGATGATTCTTCTTGTGTCCCTGGTAAGTCCGGCATATTATTGAAGAAAGGATAGTCCATGATAGAGGATGGATGGGAAATGGTATCGAGATTTCATCATTCAAAAATAAATTATGCCCCAAGAAGCCAAAATGCTATTACCTTTAATAAATTCTCGATGTTGATGCCTTCTCCTCCCAAAAACCCTAATATGACTCTTTCCTGTGGGAAGATGTCTCCACCTGGCTATGAATTTATAAGTAACCCACAATAGGGGAACCCTAACCCTGGGATATATTCTCCACCACATCGCAGACCCATGAATTGTAAACTCGACCTTAACATTAAGGCTCTAGATATAGTCATTAGAGGTAATCAAACTCTCACTAAAGGTTTATGGACTCATAGCACATCCTCTGGGTTATACAAGAAGTAGTTTGGCTCTGGGGAAAATATTTACGACATTAAAATATGGTTTCAGGATAACCTTGGGGAGCAGGTAAGTATGCCTTTTCCTCCCAATAATTGTTTTTTTATGGAATGTAGAGAAGAATCTGTTAAAAATAAATTATTATCCAGTGATCAAATTTTTTTATCTAGGGCATGTGATTAAGTTTATGAAATAGAAGCCCAATTTTAATGCGAGTATGTTTGATAACATTTCTGTGCCTAGATGGATTAAGATCTCAGATATGCCTGTGGAACTAATTCATAGTAAAATTATAACCCAAATTGGTAATAGTTTAGGTGGAATGTTAGGTTTAGAAACGAGTCTTTAATCCATTGGAAGTTAAAATATTGATACAATCTAAAGGCAACAAAGAGGAATTAAGACCTATTAAATTAATTACTAATAAGACTACCTATCATTTTCAACCAGTGTATTTCAATGGAACAATTGATAACAAAATTTGGCTTATTTCCCATAATGATTCAAAACGCAGTATAACCGGTTATACCATGGACATTAACAAAATTTTTAACATAAAAGAATCCTCTAGTCCAAAACCTTATTCCCCCCTATATGATGATGGGGAAATCCATGATTATCCTATATTTCTGCCATTTAAGTAGACCATTCCTGATATAGCCTTTATGAATATCAGTGGTTTTTGTATTACCAATTTATCTCCTCATCATATGAATTACTTGGCTCCTCAGACATATGTATTTGGTATTCCATATGATCTGCATGAAAGAACTAGAATGAAAAAATTGAATGCACTAGGAAATCAAAATGAGAATAAAACAAACAACAACGAAAACTCGAAAGAACCCCTTAAAAGTTTAGTGATATATATATATATATATATA
>MU227859.1:5107372-5117658 GCA_018584345.1 Thuja plicata | reverse complement strand
ATGAGGATTTTTTGGATTCATCAGAAGAGGAAACAAGTGATACAGATGAAGTTGATAGACAAAAAAGTGAATGGATTAAAAAAAATAATGGAAATAGACAACAACATAACATTAAATGATATCCTACTATGCCAAAATGATAAGATAAGAGAATATTCCTCAAATAGAAATGAACTTGGTAATATATCTCTTCCTTCAAACATAAGTAATAACTATGAAAAAGAATATAAAAGTAAAAGGGAGGTAATTTTAAATCCTAAACCTTTAAAAATCATACCAAAATATTCAGAGGAAATGAGTGGGATAGGCAATCAGGATAACCAGAGTATTAGTGTTAAGGATTCAAACAAGGCTGAGAACACAAATTTAAATGATAATATAGGGGAAGAACGCCTGCAATGAACAAAAGGAAGGACCCAGCAAGAAATGAAAGACCTAAAACATGAAAAAAAAAATATGCCAAAGATAGGCATAGAAACCAGCACAACTTCTAGCACAACTACTTGAACAATTTCCAGCAAAATTTCCAGACCAGCAGAAGAAACATGACATCATTTTCTGGTAGGCTACCTCAGCCTCCTTCTGCATTTCTTCCATTTTGTCAATGGAATCCTTCAGCTCCAGCATCTCTTTCAGGATCTCAGGGACTTTTATTTTAACTCCGCTTCGGGATCTAGAACCAGGGCCTGAGCTTCCAGCCTTTTCTTCAATTGTAATTGTGGTGCTTTCTAGCAGGATTCTTTCCAGATAAGTGTATAACGCTTTCAGGTTCTGAATCAACACTTGTAGCCCTTCATTTCTATGCTTAAGGATAATCTTTATCATGTGCCCATTGTGACTTATTTTTTCTTTCATCTCTTTTAGCTTTTCTTCCACAATCTCATTCACTCTAGTTGTAAATTCCTCTTCTCTGTTGTTGTCTTTAACCTTAATCGTCAACTTATTCTCCATTTCCTCAACCTTGGCTTTAAAAGGATCCATTTCCTCCTGCATCTTGGTTAATTGAATCTTCATTAACATCATCTCCTCATTTAGCCAATCTTCCATGTTAGCCCCATAGTCTACTTTGCTTTTCGGGATTCTGTCATCTTTTTCAAACCCGACCGTATCAGGGCCCATTCTCCTTTTTTTACTGTTCCTTTTCTCTGCCTTTAAAGTCCGCTACATAATTTTACCCTCCTCACCATCTTCCTCATTCTTATTTTCCTCTCTTTCATCTCCCTCTTTTCCATCTCCCTCAATATCCTTTTCTTCATAATTCTCATTGGCACCCATGCCCTCATCGAAATTGAGCATTTCCTCCTCTTCCATCTGAGAGCTATCCTTTCTCAGCTGATCCTCATTTTCCTTTTCCATATTCTCTTTATCATTGTCTTCATTGTGCTGATCCTCTTGATCTTTTCCCTAATTCTGTAGGGTTTCATCACCAGTCTTCTCTGACTTATCCTTCTTCTTCATTTTAACCATTTTTTCTGACTCTATTTTTCACTTTCCTTCTTCACCCGTCTCACACTACCTTTAACCCTCTTAGGGATTGGCTCAGGAAGATTGTGAGCATATTCAGAAATAAGAAAAATGAGCCCCACATGGAGCACTGGGTTGCTCGATTTCTTTCTGTGCTCCATCACACTATTATGCAATGAACTCAGAAGATAGAAAGGGAACGTGATTTTTTTACCATGCCTGAAGTGGTTGGCCAGGACGAAATGCAGGTTGTAGATTTTGGAGTATCTGCCATCCAGAGTGGAATACTTGATCATGATAGCGAGAATGTCTGCCCAGTGAGACTTGATTTTTTGAATGTCGACATAATCCCCTATACCTTTACTGAGAAGGGCTTCTTCATCCTCTATTTTTGGGAAAATCTTGTAGGCTTGAGTACCAACCCTCTTGTTATCCCTATAGAATTTCATGCCCTCAAAAGGAAAACCCATAATTTCTGATATAACCCTCATGGAAAGGGTAAAATATTTCCCCCACATATGAACTTTCCCATCCTTCCAACCCTCTGCAAACTATTCTGTTATCTCCGTATCCCAGCCATGGAGCTTCTCCAGATACTGAGATACACCTCCTTTTCTCAATCTTCTCCAAATTTTCCTCTTCTCTTTCCATTTTGTACAGTCAATCGACTCCTCTCTCTTCAGACCTCCTCCCATATTTCTCGTTTCTTCTTGGAAATGTTGTTCCTTTGCAATTTTGAACACATAATTCAAGTAGACTCTATTGTTATGATTAATCCAGTTCAATTTTAACACCCAGAAAGCGTGCGGAGTCACTAATCTAATTAATCCCATTTCCTTCGAATGACAACACACATTACTTTTAATAATTAAAGATGACCTCATCATTAATTAAGTTTTTTTATAACTCCTTCAATGTTATTCATCCTATAGTACTTGATAAGACTAGCCATCTCTGTTTTGAAGTCCGCCTCACCTCGCCAGGATTGCGTGACATCAGAGTACACACCCACGTTTGCTAATCCATCTGCCGTCATATTACCTTCTCTATAAACATGTGTAATATGGTAATCTTCAAAATTGGATAATAAAGAATTAATTTTTTCAATGATATGGCTTATTGTCCATGAAGCTTTATAAGTACCTTTAATATAGTTAATAATATTCAGAGAATCTCCCTCCACCCAAAGTTTGGAGATTCCCATATCTTTGGCAAAAGTGACCACATGAAGGGCTGCCATAGCTTTAGCCATATGGTTTGTCTGAATTCCCAACGGAACTGCCACTACTCCTAGACAATTTCTTTTCGCATCCCTTATGAGGCCTCCCACTCCAGCAGACCCATGATTCCCTTTCACCGCCCCATCAAAATTCCCTTTTACCCAGCCATTTGGAGGGGCTTTCCATCTGGTATTTTCCCTCAAATTTTGATTTTTGTCTTTCTGCACCTGTGCCTTCATAAGAATTTCCTTCATAAGAATATGAGGATATGTTAATCCTCAAAGTAATTGAGTTAATGAGTAATGAGGATATCAAATCGAGCCCCATTTTGGCTCCTAAGTTTGATAACAAAAAGGATAGGAAATTAGGTTTGTCCTATTTTTCTATGGGTAAAACATGTCTGGATTATCCAAAACAATCAGTCAAGAGAGGTAGAAAGTCCCTTATAGAATTAAGGCAAAAAGATGGTATAGCCTCAGGTCAAGTCAAAATCACATCAATGTTGAATTTAGGGAAGGGAAAGTACCTTCCCAAGGCACTATGAAAATAATTTCATGGAATGTTAGGGGATTAAATGCCCCTAACAAACAACGCCTTCTTAAGAGGAGTTTATCCTCTTTAGAGGCACCCCTTTTTTTTAATACAAGAGTCTAAATTAGAACAGGAGGGTTATGTTAATCTTATCAAGAGGTTAGGTATATGGGAAGTAAAAGGTGTAGATTTGGAAGGAGCCTCAAGAGGATTAGCCTTTATCTAGAATCCAAGGTTTATTTCTCTAACCCTCATGGCTTCCAATTCTCACTGGATGACTGCTAAGGTAAAAAAATATAGAAGCAACCTTGAATTTATCATAATTAATATATATGGTCTTAAATTCCTTCATGAAAAAAGGATAGTATAGAAGGAAATTGAATCCTTCATCCAAGATTCTCCAGATATGAATCTTTTCCTAGGTGGGGATTTCAACTCTATCTTAGATATTAAAGCAAAATCTGGGGGATCAAAGAGTATTACTCGGACAATGATAGAATTTAAAGAATGGATACAATTAATTAATGGAATGGATATTCCCCTGGATAATGGTACATACACCTAGTCAAACAGAAGAGTTAATTCTAAACTAATTATTGAGAAACTAGATAAATTTTTCTATATTGGGGATTTAACCAAATTAAACTATAGCCTTAAATCCAATGTCCTTGCTCATTCAAGATCAGATCATTATGAAATTAATTTAATCTTAGAAGAATAATTAGTACCTAAAAAGAATCCCTTCAAATTTGAAAAAATGTGGCTTAAAGATGAGAAATGTATGCTTAAGATAGAAGAATGGTGGAATGAAAAAAACTTCAAGGGATCTAAAACCTTCATACTAAATGAAAAAATTAAACACATCAAACATAGATTAATTGAATGGAATAAAGTCCATTTTGGAAATATATTTGAAACCAAGGAAACAATAGAGAAAGATCTAGAAGAATTAAATAAGGTTATTCTCAAAGATGGAATGAATATATAAACTTATAATGAAGAGAAAAAAAATGTTAAGTAGCTATGAAGATATACTGGCAAAAGAGGAATCATACTTGAAACAGAGATCCAAAGAAGTATGGTTAGTTGAAGGAGATCGAAATACCAATTTTTTCCACAATAGTTATCAATCCAAACACAATTTCAATAATATCATAAGTATTAAGAAAAGGGATGGAACTATAATTGAGAATCTGCAGCACATTGCAACAGAAGCAGTAAATCACTTCGAAGATGTTCTGAATAATAAAGATGGTTCAGACATAGTGGCCCAAAATGAGATATTAAAGAAAATCCCTAGTACTATTACTAAGGAACAAAACAAAATATTAAATGCTAAATTTACTAAAGATGAAGTTGAGTTAGCTTTGAAACATCTTCATCCTGATAAATCTCTCGGACCTGATGGATTCCCTACTTTTTCTTTATCAACAGTGTTGGAGTTTTATTAGGGATGAGGTTGTCTCTGCCCTGGAAGGCATGAGAAACTTAGGAAGGATACTTCAATAAATTAATAATACTTTCATATCATTAATACCAAAAAAATCAAATATGGATGGTTTTGATGATTATAGACCCAACTCTCTATGCAATACACTATATAAAGTACTAAAAAAAACTTTAGCTAATAGGTTGAAAAAGCTCCTACCTCTGTTAATCTCTGAAGAGAAATATAGTTTTATCCATGGGAGATCTATTTTGGATAGGGTTATAATTGCATAAGAGACTATACACACTATCCAACATAATCATTCTCCTAGTATGCTTATAAAATTGGATATAAAAAAGGCTTACGATAAAGTGGATTGGATATTTCTATGGAAATGCCTAGAATCCATTGGTTTTTCTAAACAATGGATCAAAATAATTTTTGAATGCATCTCTAGACCAAATATATCGATAATGGTCAATGCTAACCCAACTGGTTTCTTTAGTATTACACAGGGAATCCGACAAGGTGACCCATTGTCCCCCTTTCTTTTTGTTATTATGGTAGAAGCTCTAGGAAGAACCCTAACCAAGGCAAAGAATGATAACCTCTTATCAGGCATTAAGATTACTGAAGAAATGGAGGCATCTACACATAAGCAATTCATTGATGATAACGTCCTTTTTGGGAGGGCTAACTATTAGAAGCTAGAGAAATAAAAAATATCCTAAATCTTTACTCTACTACATTTGGACAAAAAATAAAATAAAGGGAAATCTGAGATCTATTTTTTGAACACACTTACTTATGCTCAACAGAAAATATGTAGGATTTTGGAGTTTAATATAGGCGAATTCCCATGCAAATACCTTGGGCTCCCCTTAGACAAGGGTAATAGGTCAACAAATTTATGGAATAATGTGTTGGGAAATATTGATAAGAAGGCAGAATCTTGGAAAGGAAAATGGTTAACTAATGCAGGTAAAATAATTATGATCAAATATATCCTCTCAGCCATTCCTATGTATCAGATGATGTGTCTCAGTATGCCCAAGGGTATAGAGAAGGAAATCAATAAAAAAATGAGGAATTTTTTTTGGCAAGGATCCAGTGATAAGAAGCGAATGACATTGATGGCTTGGGAAAAATGTGTAAACCATTGGATGAAGGAGGTTTAAATATAAAAAACATCAAAAAACATAACACAACTTTAGATGCCAAATGAGTATGGAAGATGTATAAAGACGCAGATGCTAAGTGGGTCAAAATCCTTAGATTTAATACTTAGATGGCATAGACTCTTTTAGCATCTTTAGACATAATTCTCCTCCTAAAGGATCACAGATTTGGAATTTTATATTGGAATGTAGGGATGTTATTTTAGAAAATATAATGTTGGATATTGGCAATGGAGGTAAGGCTCTATTCTGGGAAGATTCTTGGAATGCCTATCCACCTCTATGCACCATTCTAAATAATGAATTAGCCATAGAAGGTATTAAGCATGAAAGGGGTATATATGTGAAGGATTACTTAGAGTTAGATGATATTAACCCAGTCTTGGGATGTAAGTGGAAATAATTTAATAACCTGGGAATATCAGAAGCTTTTAGGAATGAAGTGGAACAAATCATAAATAGTAGGAAATTAAATCCATCTAATGATCCAGACAGAATTATCTGGGCCAAATCTAAGAATGGGGAGTATAATACAAAATATGGGTATAACACTTTATCTAAATTAGGAAAAAATAAACTACATTACCTATAGACTTATGCTGGAGAAAATTCTATTTGCCTAAGGTTGGTATGTTCACATGGGCTACAGTTCAACATAGGATTCTGACTGCTGAGTGGTTCCAAAAAATAGGCTATCATGGGCCATCAAGATGTGTTTTCTGTGAGAAGGAATGTGAATATATTGATCACCTTTTCATAAACTATGACTATTCACATAAGTGCTAGTCCTGGTTGGCCAACAAGTTAATGTGGAAAACTGCTCTCCCAAATAAATTGGTGGATACCCTTACCTCTTGGACAAGAAAGATGGACTCTAGAATGTATGGGAAATATGGAATATTGTGCCCTCCATAATTATATGGGAATTATGGAAGGACAGAAACATAAGAATTTTCAAGGACAAAAAATTAGATTTAGATCAACTGTTAAATAAGATCGAAGCTAATATAGTAGAGGTAGTGAATAGCCACAACATGGTAGGAATGAAGGATATGGTATTTACCCACAATGATGAGAAACTAAGAAAACTATGGTTTGGGTTAAAAATTCCTCCCTTTGTAGGTCAACAAGGTGTAGATAAGGGAGCTCTATGACATAATTGTGTATGGAAACCTCCCCTGGATGGATGGTTCAAACTAAACTTTGACGGGGCTTCCAAAGGAAATCCAGGAAGGGCGAGCATAGGTTGTTGCATTCATGATGGGCTAGGAAAAATGATAGCATATAAATCATCCTTCTTAGGATTTGCAACTAATAATGAGGCTAAAGGCAATGCTTTGATAGAAGGATTACTGCTATGTAAAAGACTAAACCTAGATAATATAGAAATAGAAGGAGACTCATCCTTGATTATAAATGCCATCAGAACGGGGAACACACATAATTGGAAACTTAATGGGCTTATTAAGAGAGGAATGAACTTACTAACATTATTCAAAAAATATACAACTAATCATATCTATAGGGAAGGTAATCAAATAGTGGATTCTCTAGCTAATAAAGGTGTGGAAGGTAGGAATGAAGAGGTCATAGCAGACATAAATAAGGGATTACAGACAAAAGATATAATGGAAGCATAGAACAGATGAATAACTAGGAAATTGGGGGTTAGTAGAACATTGAAGATCGCTTTCCTAAACATTGAAGATCCCTTTCCTCTCTAGGCTTATAAACTTACTGACACTCTTAGTAATAGATTTAAAGAAACAATTATGTAAGGGTTAAATAAAATGAAAGAACAAGACTATCTTTTCATTTTCAAATATTAGGTGGCATATAAAACAATTAACTATCAACGTAAAGATGTTGATAGAAGTGGAAACAATAGGAATGAAGAAAACAAAATGATTCAAATGATGTCTTTATCAATAATGCGGAGGAATTATCTTAGTAGGGCTATAAATGGGAGCTTAGCATTAGAACGAGGCAAGACTATCTAATAGTGGTCCAATGACTACTGCAATAAAACTTGGATGCACAAAATCTCAGATAGCTTTCGATGGAAAGATCACCATGAAAATAATTAAAAAACCAATGTTATCCACTTATGATATAACTATTAGGGTTGTTTACATTATTTTGGGGAGTGAATTTATTGAGAATGACAATAGTCATCGGGTGAACTTGGATATTCCTTCTATGTTTATAGCATCAACTCTTCATGCAGATCTTGATATACAAGATATTGGAAGGTTGTGCAGGAAAGTATTCAAAAGGAAATACCTTGTAGATCTGACCAAGGTATTGGCAAGTATAAAAGAAGATTTAACCATTCCTAAACCCAGAGATTATCAACATTATATATAGGAATGATAAGAAAATTTCATCCTTTCCTATAATGATGGTGGAGGACAGAAACAGATACATTGCAAAGCTACCAGCTATATGAAGGAATTTTAATTTTCTGTTTGTCTTCATGCATATCAGGATTACATGAGAACCAAATTGGTTTGATAAATTTGCAATAGAAGAGGAAGTGGGACTAAGTATCCACTGTGATGAATTGTTTGAGGAGGACTAATTAATAGTAGAAGCTATAAGTTGCCTAAACCTTCATGATTTATTGAGTAACAATTCCAAAAGTTAAAAAGAAATGCATTTTTAGATATAATGTGAAAACATATAGTCATATATAAATAAATGAATATATAAGATATAATTATATATTAATGTATGGAATCTAAGTCATATATTAATATGTACGTATGTCTTTATAAATGAGAAAAGATATATATGGGTATATGTTTTTCTCTTATATGCGGCAATGGTGACAAACCAATGTACCTAAAAATCCTAATAAGTCTATCAGAGTGATTGAAGTGAGAATTAAATGAATTGGGAATTAATAGACTCAAATAATGACTAATAAAACAATAACTATTAAGTTAAGTAATTATGAAACTCTCTAAAACTGGGGTAATCACTTTAGAAAATAGTAAATTGGCAATAAATTCTGCAGAGAATCGTGTGAAAAAGAATAATTAAATGACATGCTACAACTCCCCATTATCTCTTTAATAAAAAATAAAGAACACAATAATTAATACAGCTAACACAATTGGTACTCATCACACAATTAATAAGGATGATGGGGCACAACAGAGCTAACAGAATAAATAATAGCATACTCTTTTTTGAAATCACACTTCATTTCTATAAACATAAAGGAAGTCGTTGTTAATCACTCGCTCCGAAATTAATCAGGAAGACATGAGGTAAGTAGTATAGTATTGAGTTAACATTATGTGTTTCTCTCTCATAGGTATAGACTAATTTGGGTTTTTTTATTACAAAAAATGTACACCAATGTAAGGACTTTTCATGTCAGACATACAAGAGATATGGCATTTCCAGGCAAGATTACACTAGAAAGATAGAATAGAATCCTAAAACCCATGGATGATATGACCAAAAGATTAGTCAAATGGGCAGTAGGTGATTCATACTTTGATTATAGTTTCACATTATGAACCAATGGAGAGATTGTAGGGATATTATTATCGTGTTTACTAAGGGCTGGGTATAGCAAGGCTGAGACTATAGAATTATGTAGAAAGCTCTTCATAGACAAAATTTTAGGTGGGTTGGAAGTGATGGGAAACAATATCAACTTTAGGTAAATGGTACCATATCCTGAAGACTACATGAAGGAAGCTATAGGGAGTATTGAACATGACTATAAGTTACCTCGCAGGCCATGCCTGGTGTTTAAAGATCTTGATATCTTCGATAATCATTGAGAGGAGATTAAGAGAAATCTTCATTTTTTGATAATATGGAAGCATGTTAGGAATTCATCAGACCCAAATTGGCTCACCCACTACTTTGAAGCGGAAGGCTTTTGCATTCCCCCATCGACCAATCAAATAAATATGGAGCATTTGCAGAAAGACCCACCTGTCTTCATCAAAAAGGGTTGGTAAAGCAAAAGCCCAGGAACTAAAGTAGGAAAAAGGCAAGATGAGGATACAAATGATGAAATTCTGATCCTCAAAATAGTTAAGGAGGAGAATGAAGCTTCACAGTCTAAGGCTTCCTAGCAGGAAGTATAGAAAGAGATATTAGACTGTTATTTTCTTTTTTGATTAAGTTCCCTTTCACCTAGTAGGATCTATTGCGAAAAAGATGTAAGAATATGATACCTCAGACATATATAGGAATAGCTAGAAGACTTAAAACTTAATAGTTAGTTTATTACATTATAATTAGATATATGATTATGTATCTTTGAATTCTAGTTTCAGATATCCATGATGTATGGTGTCTATAGGAAGATTTTTATTCAAGTAAACACATGATGAGCATATATGTATAGAGACATATATAAATACATATATAATATACATATATTTATATTTATATATATATATATATACATACATACATACATACATATATACATAT